>JANZXV010000008.1:25878954-25891700 GCA_027576455.1 Erythroxylum roigii
AGATACTGCTATCTAATCTAAAAGATCTGATTATGATCAGATCATAATATTATGAGATATACATATCTTTGACCACACCTTATTTTTGTAAGAAAGGGTGGGTTCTAATATATCCAAAATTGTGTTCTATCCTAATAAGGATTCTTTATTCTTAAATAAGCTTAAGCCCTAAACAAACTAGCACAATATATCTAACTTATTTTTATTCCCTATCTAATAAGGAAAACATAGCATAAAGAAAGTTTCCCTTGCTAACAGTTCAATTCTCATTCTTTATCTCACCAAATTAAAGCTTGTGGTTAACTAACTTGCCTTCTTTTATATCGTTTATAAACTCTAAACTCTTTTGCATCAATTTGCCTCTGGAGCATTCCAACAAACATCTTTTGTGCCTTAATCCCGTTGACTTCAGGTCGAGCTAGACTGAATTTCCCACCTCTTTCATAAGCATACTAAGCCACTTCATGCATACACCAAGACATGAACACTTTGAAGCTACTATAGGATATCATGTATCTAAAAGGAGCTCCAAGAAATGGTCAAATGCTTGAAAAACATGATCACTTTCAAGTGAAAGTCATACTGATGTTGACTGGGTTAGTAATGTGCAAATAAGTGATCAACATCTAGATATTGCACATTTGTTGTAGGAAATCTAGTTACTTGGAGTAGTTAAAAGGAAAAATGTTGTGGCACAAAGTAGCACTAAAGCAGAATTTAAATTCCTTACACATAGGATTTGTGAAGCCATATGCATTAAGAAATCACTAGAAAATTTAAAGTCTCCTATATTACTTCCTATGAGAGTTTATTGTGATAACAAAGTTGCCGTTTGAATTGCTCATAACTTAGTGCTTCATAGTCAAACTAACCATATTGAAATTGATAGGCAACTTGAAAGTGGACTAATGTGTGTTTCTTATGTTCCTACCTCTCAATAAGTAGTTGATGTACTCATCATTGCTATATATATGCAAAGTAGAATACTAGTAAATATAGTAGCAATATAACAACTCTCTTGTACATATCAGTTTACATAAGACCAGCCAAAGATTTGTAGATTCAACGATCCTCCAATATCATTATGCAAAGATTACATTTCTTGGTTGATTTATATTCATAGTCATTAAGCAAATTCAAATCTTGCCTTAACTTTTTCAATGAATTGAAGTACTTGGTGACATTATCCTATTCTTGACGAATTTCACCTAGTTTAATTGATTAATTTCCAAAATTTGAACTGAGTGATATAATCCCGTAATACATTAGCTATTGGATAATACATATAGTTGGAACGGATATCCTCTTCCATGGAATTCATTAGCAATGTCACTACCACGGAGTTTTCAGCATCCCAATTAGCATACATGAGGTCTTCTTTTATTGGAACCTTCTTTTCTCCTATCAAGTATCTAATTTTACCTTAGCCGTATAGATACATTCAAATTGACTAGGACCAGCCCAAGATACTATCCCCATTAAATTTGATGTTAGTGATCAGAACTAGGTGAGAATCAGTGCTAGATACCGGCTTTGTTGTTAGTGTGATTAGTCAATTCATGAACAATTAATAAGAAGAACATCTTGAAGCATTATACAAAATTATAGAATATCTTAAGATGACACTTGGGAAAGGATTATCCTTCAAAAGGGTACTAAATTAGATAATCAAGTTTATTCAGATGTTGATTGGGTTGGCTTGATACTAATCGAAGATCTATCACCTGGCATTGCACATACATTTGGGAAATCTAGTTACTTGGAGTAGCAAGAAACAAATCTAGTTGCTTAGAATAGTGCAAAGGCAAAATTTTGGGATATGGCTCACAGTGTACTGAGGGAATGTGATTAAACAGGCTTTTCGATAAACTGAAGATGCAAATTGAGAAACTACTAAAATTGATAACGTGTTATAAGTATTGCAAAGAATCTGGTCCATCATAACAAAACTAAACATGTAGAGACATTTTCTCAAGGAGAAAACTGAAGAAGAGTGGAACTGGTATACATCCCAAGTGGACTTCAAACAGTAAATTTTTTCGCTAAAAGTTTGAATCGAAATACATTTTATAATCTAAAATTCAAGCTAAGCATGGAAGATATTTGCAACGTAGCTTAAGGGGGAGTGTTTATTATCTTAGATTATATTTGTTCCTAGTTTTTAGGAACATAGCTTTAGTTGTTATTTTTCCAATTTTTTGGATTTCCTTTTTTTAGGTAAAGGGTTTGTTTTATGAGTTTATCCCATAAGTTTGTTAGAGTTAATAAATACAAACCTTAAATATTCAAATCCAAAATTATATTCTCATCATATTCAGATTTTCTTTTTCGCCTATATATTTGATTGCAAACTTCACTTTTATTCAAGGAAACAAAATATCAATTGTGTAAATTCTACAATTTGTTTTTCCAATTTCATACTTTTTGATGGGTGAGTGATGGAAGTTTATAATTGCTAGCTATAAGTTTATCTGAAGTTCAAGTTAGTAAAGATTTTTTTCCAGTTAACTAAACTAAAAAGCATAAAGAACAACAATAACTACTTTCACATAGTTGTGCCTGTTAGGAATCCTCTATAGAGGTTGTGTGTATTGATAGTATATCAGTATAGAAAGACAGAAAATGCTGGAGACTAGCTCCCCCTCCTGGAAATCCAGGCCAATACAAGTATGTATTTCTAGAATATAAAATGATAGTTCCCTTTCTATACGAATCCTATATTTATCCTCTGTACCTACTCCTTCTCACTCTCTCTCCATAACAGATTTCTAACAATTTGCCTACATGGTAGTCACTCCCCTCCTCCTAGTTTGTTTCTACGAGTATAAGTGTTGATGGGCCTAGCTAGTATGGGCTGGGGAGAGGGCGGATTGCTATCAGTGCCCATACATAACTTATTTATGGATGTTCAAATTTAATGATTTTAGCATGGTAAATTATGTCCTATGACAAATATGCCATCAAATAGACGATAAACTTAGAAAATAAGCAAATTACCCCTCATCTAAGAGGCCTAATTTCTCCAACTGGAATGCATGCACCCTACCTACACACATGAATACATTAAAAATGGGAAATTTGTAAAATATTTCACGTCTGACTAATTTTGGCCACATGGCATGTACTCCAAACATTCAAACACATTTTAGACATGAAATGAAATTTCCCACATCAAACTTTGTGTTAGTAGTATGATTAAGTTTGATCAAATCCATTGTAACATAGAGGGATGGGATTAATAGGGAAAACACACATCATCATTTTGCCTGAATTAATGCTATATAATGAATGAAATTTTCATCTTATATTAAATGGTTCATCATTACAAAATTTTTAATATAAACAAAGTGATGCTCTCTGTTATGCGTAATGATCATGTGATATGCATTTAAATAAATCCATCAAAAACGAGTTGTTAAAAGTCAACAAATGATATTCTATTGAGCACTCTTATTTTAGTCAAGTCTAAAAGGTTTTACTGCAACTGACGTTAAGAAATATTGTTTGCTTACAATTTAATAAATACTCAAACTGAAAGAAAGAATCAGATTCATACCTGAATCGAACTTCTCCTCCAAACTGTCCTGAATGCAATACAACCTATTCAAGGAGTTGAGGGAGCACAGCGGGGAAACTAATATTAGAGGGAAGCTAAAAGATAGAAATGAGAAACCATTTCAAAGTGAATGCATAATGACAACTTCTCAGCTTAAGTCATAAGAACAACTAGCCCCTGTTTGTTGCAGGCTTGAAAACGTTTAAACAACATTCCAAATGTATGCAGATAAGTCAAATTTTGACAACCATGAACTGTAGGCCAATTAGAAAACCGTTATTTTCCACAAATCACTTGCAGTTGCTCATCCTACGAGTTTCAGTAATAGACGTATAAAAACACAAAGCATTAACAAATTTCTCGACACCCTTATGTTGTTCTCCGAACTTAAGAGATAAAAAGGGCCATCTCATCTTTACCTCAGAATTTCCAGAAGGAACAAAGCCCAGAAGTATTCCCTTATTAATGGTCATAGCTGTAACAGTTCCACCCTGGAAGAGAAGTACAAACTATTAGACATTAGGCTCGAAGCGTAGTAAGGACCAAATGTGGGTATAACAAACCTGATGATCAATATGAGCGCCCAATGGACAAATTCGATAGGGGGAAACAACAATTTGAACTTCTCCAGGATCTTTTCCAGACATTGCAGAGACTCTGTTCCTTATCTCATGTAGCTGCAAAATGTAACCACTGTTAAAGACTATAACTTTGTCATGAATATTTCTTTCGTCATACTGAACCGTTTGTGGTAACATACTATGTTTTCCAGTAATAAGAAGAGAAGAATAAAAAGATTTCTTTTGTATAAATGTTAGCCATTAAATCAACAGCATTTGAGAAAGTAATAGATTAGGCAATGAACAATAACCAACGCCATAAACCACTGAATCCGTCTCAGTGGCCACCTCTACGAACCTAAGAATTGACAAACAGTAGCACATAAGCAGTTGCGCATAGATTTAGTTGAATTGGCCGAAAACTTAAGAAAGAAACAGATTTGGTGCAACTCATGAAGACCCATCAGCAAATAAGCCACATTCGGAAGATAGAAATCGTTACTGTTACCTCATCTTCACTAGGCCAAGAAAGTTCATCCATGATATTATGGTTCAACGTCAGCAGACAATTTGAGAACCAAGAGGATATAAACGTTCCGTTTTTAATCTTTCACTCGAGGAGCTCAAAGTTGGAAACATGACAGAGATGGTATGGCAGTAATGTGGGGTCGATTATGCCGAGTTGATCAGAAGAGACAGATGAACCACGAGCATGAGTAAGCTAAACGAAAATAGTGGGGTCTGTTGGTGTACCCGCAAACTTTACTCACACTCATAATTAATTGAGTTTTGTCCCAACTCCATAATCTCCATCCACGGGTTCTTTTCAGGAAGAATTTTAAAATGAAATACATCAACCTAGTCCTGCATTGGATTTCCTCAATTCTAGTAAAATTTTATGTATCTTAAAAATTTCATCAAAAGGCTTCATATTTGATGAAAAAATAAAAATCAATCTCTTAGATTTTGTGGCTAATTTTCATTAAATTAATATTTTAATTTGGGTTGGGGTATTGAATTTTGGCGAGCAAAACATGACAGATTTTCACCTGAATATATGGTGATTCTTGTCGACTCCCATTTTTTCTTCATCTAACCTCCCTTCCTTTCTTCTACTAAATATACTTTATAATTCACCAATTGATAAGTTTGCCACTGATTTTACGAGATGATATTTACACATACAAGTCAATTCTCGTTTTCAATAACAAAAAATCACCTTTTCTTTTTATTTTCCGAATTTAACTAATGACCACCACTATTCAATTTCCCAATTCAGTTAGACTATGGATGAAGAAAAAAAGTTAGAGACAAAGAGGACATATAAATTAAGGGAAAACTTTTTTCTAGAAGCATAATATAATTTGGGAACCGAAGATCTTGAGATCGTTGCATAAATGAACAAATATCAAATTCCAATTTCAAACCCTTATACAACAAAATACCATTTCATAAATATTTAAAAAGTGAATCAAGGAAAAGAACAACACAGAGCGAGAGGACAAATCATACCCTAATCAGCGCCATAAGATATCCGGTGACGAAAGTCAATTTCAAAATTTTTTAGTTTTGACCTCACAAAGAAATCACTCTCTTATGAAGTACTCACGCACGAAATCATAAAGAACGTTTGTTGATTTGATGGAGCAATCAACTTTGTGATAGAAGAAACACTCACGCACGAAATCACTCTCTTATGAACATTGGGGGATTTTAGGTTATAGATTAGGGATTTTAGGGATGATCGACAAAGAAGAGACAGAGATCTGAAACGACATTGTTTTACACTTACAAAGAAACGACATCGTTTTGCTAATCAGACATCCTTCTCCTAATGACACTGACGTTTCTGATTAGTGAGGGTCGTTGACACGTAGCAATGCCATGTAAAAAAAGATAACGATGAGACTAACGTTGCGTTAAAGTACTGGATGTGTGCTGCAGTGAAGAAAGAGGTCGATGGTAGTAGTGGAGCAATGGAGTAACGGAGTAGTGTGAAGGTCGGAGTGTTCAAGGGAGAGGGAAAGAAAAGACATGCCTGCTGCTTTTAGTGAGAAGTTAGAGGTGCTCTCTCATCTTGCTTCTAAATTTCTCTCAACTACCTTGACTACTTCTATCCTAACAGAGACGTCCTATTACTTTAATGTTGAATGATCATATTATTGGCTTATAGATACCTTAGAAAAGTCTAGAAGTTTAAAATAAAAGATTCAGTCATCTTTTCTAGATTTCTTCATATGCTTTAGTTATTGCCTTGGTCTAAGTAAAATGTCCTTTTTTCATAAAATCTGTAGCGCCCTCTTACCCTAGGGTACATACCGGAACACCCTTAGGACATTCCAATACATATCCTACAATAATGGCGTACTACGTTCAATCACTACATTCACTTTACATGGCATCATATCTCTTATTCTCTTATGAGCGTCATTAAGAAATTCTCAATATTTTAAAATCCAAAATTTCCTCATTTCATTTCATAAAAATTGAAGGTTTATAATATGTCTTTCAACATTCTCTACATGTACATCATCATAGCCTAATACAAAAGTACTACATGAAAGAGGAAATACATAAAATCTGTCTAGTCTGTCCAAATCCCAATTGACCGACCTTTGAGCCATGACTTCTCTTCCTAAATTATAAGTCTACACTGCTTGTAAAGTCTCTCAGTAGCTAGATTCGTCTCCCAGTCCTAAAAAGTCAACGTTGCAATTTTGGTGAGTTTTATGAACTCAATGAGGTAACCATCATCGATGATTCACCCAATTCATGCAACACATCATTTCACATAACATTTATTCACATTTTGCGTAATTGATCACTCAAGCATAGGCAATTTTGTATTTCAATCAATCAAACATTCTTAACAAAATACATATGAAATGCTCATGTGACTCTTTTCCAATTATTACGTTGTTGTGACCGAGTGTCTAAACTGTCCCATATCTATTATGAATACCGGGCTCATTGATAACTATCCCTTATCCGATGGGGATATAGGGCTCATTTTATATAGTGAGCCTTTGGCTCTTAATCACTTTCTGAGCTCAAGGCTCTTTTTCACATTCTGAACTTTAAGCTCTTTTTCGATGACTACTCTGGTCACAACTCTCATTATCTGATCATGCATTCATGTATCGAATGCATTTGACATAATCAATCGTGTCATGAAACATATAGTTCGTCACATTTCACATACAAGTAGCACTTCAATAACTCATTCACATATCACAATCATCGGACCTTCATTATCCGGAATCAACACAATCAAATTACATTCATTTAACAATTCAAACACAATAAGGTCAAACAATTAATTGAGTGAGACCGTCTAAGTTACTCACAAGTCACTCCCGAAGCTAATGCGTAGAAGTTCCGGAAATGTCTAGAGGTTGACGTTCCAGTTGCTCCTCTATATTAAGCAATATACACATATCACAATTTGCACAATTATAAGTATTTAAAAATGCACATATATGTTTATGAAATATGCACAATGCATGTTCATGATAATCCCTGGTATTTTTCCATTATCCTTGTCACATAATCAATCCTTTCTTAAAACTCACCTGAGTATAATTTATACTTAGGTTTATACCTCAATAAAACCATTAAAATCACAATTCATAACTCATTGAATCACTTTCAGATTGTTCCAAAACTAAATTTTAGGTCTACTGTTCTTATACTGAAATAGTACACTATACTCAATTTCCATCCAGTAATTGAAAGTCTTAGAAACTGTATCAAAATTCAACTTCTTCATAAAATTTGTATCCCTATGTCTCTAGTTTACTCCAAATCACAAAAATCATCTCATTTGGATGACTACAAAATAAGATATAACCGAAATACCCAAATATGTTCAATGAATCATAACTGTTCATACTATTCCAACAGATTCTCTCACTTCCCTTTAATTCAATCTTTTCCAATTCAATGACAATTAACTCACCTAATTTATCTCATATACCTACAACTCATAAGGATTAACAAGATACTTGATAAAACTCCAAAATCTTCAAAACTCCAAGAAACCCTAATCCTCATGCACCTACGAACATCATCTTGAAGGTGGTTTAGGTTAGGTTTTTCTTTAGGCAAAAGAATTAGATAACAAAGTTGGAGTAGTAAAAGGTAGATGAAAGTAAGGTATAACTATAATGAAGGTTTCGGTGTATCAAAAATCCATGAAGGAAAAAGTTTGCAGAAGATAGTTCTGAAGAAAAAACTAAGTCAAAAGTCCCTACTCTCGCGTACATACTATGCTTCTATAACCTTATTCTTAAACACTGCGTATAACATTTTGAGATTTAAGCTTAAATGTTACGTATAACGTCTTACGATTTAAGCTAGCGTCTAAGAATATTAAACATTGCGTATAACGTCTTGCGATTCAAGACGTTGCGTCTAAGGATCTTAAATGCTGAGTATAACGTCTTGCGATTCAAGACACTGCATATAGCACCTTGCGACTCAACTAGTGTCTAAGAGTCCTAAACGTTGCATATAACACCTTACAATTCAGGCAGTGTCTAAGAGTCTTAAACGATGCGTATCACACCTTGTGATTCACCTAGCGTCTAAGAGTCTTAAACGTTGGGTCTAAGAGTCTTAAATGTTGTGTATCACACCTTGCAATTCAACTAGAGCCTTCAAGTCTTAAACACTGCGTATCGCACCTTGCGATTTAGCTAGCGTCTAAGAGTCTTAAACGCTACGTATCACACCTTGCGATTCAGCTAGCGAACGTTGCATACCACACTTTGCAATTCAGTTAGTGTCTAAGAGTCTTAAACGCTCCGTATAACACTTGCGATTCAAGACCTTGCGTCTAGGAATCGTTCCCCACTTAGATGCCTTCATCTTCAATAATTTCCACAACAACTTAGTCTTTCAATTACAAAAGAAACGTGGAATGGGTCTATTGAGTCAAGAAGACTTTACTTCTTCTATTGATTTTTTAGGAAAATCAATTAATAGTAATATAAGTGTGTGAACTAATTTGATAAATTTATCAAGTGCGCAAATAAATATATGCGGCACAATTCATCAAATCAAGACGATACTTTAGCAAAGGATGAATAAGATGAGGTGTCTAAGGTGGATCAAACAAAGTGATTAAGTCACAGATGGATTGTCTCAGACGAAGTGCTTAAGTCACAGATGGATAGTCTCAGATGAAGTAATTAGTCTGGACTGATCAGACGGAGTGTGCCTCAGACGGATCAGACTGAGTACACACATCCAAGCAAGACACAGACAGAGTTCACGTGTCTAAGCAAGGCAATGTAGTCAGACATAGTAGATTCATCTAAACAAGGCAATGAAATCAGACGGAGTAGGTTACAGGACTCCACTAAGGATAGACTCTCGAAGGTTTTAAAGATTCATATCTTAGACGATTGAACACAATTCAACTTTACTCCAATTTGTCTATAATTTTTAATATCGTCTTCACTCAAATTCTAAGTCATCTCCGAAATTTTCAAAGTCATTTTTAACAATTATCTAATATTATTGATTCCTATTTTTATTTTCCATACATCAATTTACTTGCCAAATTGGCATTTCTCCTAGTCCAATAAAAATCAACACTTTCGGAATTTATTCCTAAAATTCTCCGAAATTTAAAATTTACAATTACACTCACCAATTAAATTCTAAATAACTAAATATACATTCCAAATCAGTTTTCCACAAATAAAATCCATAATTCTCAATATAACCACATCTATAAACAATTATACTCGTAATTATCCATGAATGCATATACAATTATTTTCATGTGCAGAAGTTTAATATTCACATATAAGTGTATATCATATGATGCATGAGCATGCAATGCATTTCTAAACTCTCAGTACTCTTTCATATTTACTATTTTAACCTCCCCGCAGGTAATGAGATGTTACAAAATTGGTAATAGATATCATTATGGTGTTGAAATTACAAATAAATCACCCATATAATGTAGCTAAACTTTTCTTTAGAATAGAACAATTAAAGACGACCTTAATCTTCTCGAGATTCATCTCCACTCCACAGTAGGATAAAGTAAAACCCAAAAATATAACACTTAACTGTATGAAAGAACACTTCTTTACATTGATATAAAGTTTCTCTTGCCTCAAAACTTATTGTAGATGCAACTGGTGATCTTCTTTAGTTTTGTTGTATATTAATATATCATAAAAATATATTACTAAAAATCTACCTATAAATGCTTTTTATGAGAAGTTGGAGTCGCTCTCTTTTTGTTTTAAATTTCTCTCAACTACCTTGACTACTTCTATCCTAACATAAACATCCTATTACTTTAATGTTGAATGATCATATTATTGGCATATAGATATCTTAGAATGTTAGATCCCGTTTTCGAAACTTAACTCTTGCTTAATCATGAAACCTAATATCACATATGTTGGATCCCGCTTGTTTCCGGAACCCAAATCTTGCTTTGATACCACTTCTGTTGGACCCCGCTTGTTTCCAGAGTCCAACTCTTGGTTTAATACCCCAAATGTTGGATCACACGTGTTTCTGGAACCCAACTCTTGCGAAAATCGTGAAACGTGAGCGTACAGATTACCTTGAAGGGTTATTTCATTAACCCTCATTAGCCATCATCAGTTCATCTTCATTCTTATAACATCCCAAAAATTCCCTCACAATTTGTTCAATGGTGTGCCCACATAAATTATTAACCATACTCGAACTCATTCCTCCTATTTGTGAACAGAATTCGGAAATCTTAAAACCAGAATTTCAATTTGACTTCTTCAAAGAAATCATAGCTCTAAGTCTCTAGTTTTCTTTGAAGCAAGAACCATCTTAATCGGAGATTTATAGATCAAGATATGCTTAAAAAGCCAAAGGATATTCATACCCCAATCATGCTCTCCCAACTGACCCCTCACTTGCTCTAATGCAAACTTTTTCAAATCAACTCCAAAAGATTCCAATTTTTATGGAGAGATAGAAACATGTCTTATGAATCTATTACTTCAAGAAGCAACTCATTTGAAGGTCGGATGAGGAAGTTATGACCAAAAGAATCCAACATATTTAGGTCCTCAATCATACAGTAACATGGCTTGGTGCAATTGCCATAACTTTTACCACAGGTGTTGGATTGATTTAGTTCTTAGACCAGTAGAAAGAAGACTTCTAGATCTACAACTTTCATGAAGACCACAAAGTGAGATTCTACTTTTAAAAGAGTCAAAAAGCGCAATTTCCTGAAGCTATCTTGTGAATGTCCGTTAAACGAATGTCCATGTTCGTTAAACGGACATTAGTGAGGTTGGGGGTCATTTTTGACCCTAGAAGGTCCGTTAAATGAACCTAAAGTCCGTCTAACGGACATAGGGGTTCTCCAAACCCCCCCAAAGCCCCTCCAATGCTTCCTACATCCAATCTAACACCATATTCACTCATAATCTTCCCAAATTCAATTCTTCTAAGGAAAAAACACTTCATATCAATTCAAACACCAAATTTATCTCATAAAACTCTCAATTCTCAACCTATTTGGTTCATCAAAATCACACATTCTCATTAATATACCATAGCTGTCTTGTGTATACCTCCCCTGCAGCATCACCACTTATAATGCTCATATCTCTCAACCTCAATTCATTTGACTTTTCATATTCAACAACATCTCATGATTCATAATATTCCTATCTTTCTTTTCCATAGTGCCTCACTTATATATATAGCAATAGTTCATGCTCAAGATTCACCATCTCAAGTTAATGACTTCAAGCATACCTAATTTTAAGTCAACATCATCCATACATAATTCACATTTCAAAACCATACACAAATCCATATTCCATTTACATTATAAAATAAGTGTTTACTAGCTTTATTGGCATATCATGCAACAATACATCATTTCGTAAAGTCCCCAAATTACACAAGATACTTAAATGATAATTGCTCAAATTGCAATTACAGCTTTGTTTTACATAACTTATTCCAAAACAGAACAAAACATGCAAATCCATAGTAATGCCTTGACTCCCTTTCACTTTGTCTCTTGCTCATCGCCTGGAGATGGGACAGAAATGGGGGTGAGCTTAAAAAGCTCGTGGTTAACAAGTTTATAACGAATAACAAGCAAAACCGTTCACAAAGCTCATTGTCATAAAAATCCTTATTGAATCATAAAACACACGTTTATCAAAATTCTTGTCATGTAATCAAAATCACAAACAGCACAATTTATGCATTTTTCAACTTATTCGCAAATCATAAACACATAAGCACATCAAAATGGTTTGGGTAGTCCATAATAGAACGTACTAACACATTTCCTATAAGGGTCCTTTGTAGCCGTGAACAAAACATACTATCACAATCCCACATAATGGTTTTGCGTAGCTATGAACTTAAGGGAGTTCGTGAAGGAGCTCCATGCCACTAGCGGGCAGGTAGGAGAAGCCTTTAGACAAGTGCACTTGACATACAGAACGGACCAAACCAAACTCACATAACATGTAATTCATGACTTAAAAACAAATGAAACTTGTTTTTCATGAACATGCAATTTTTCAAAAAAAAAAAACCCTTTCATGTAGCAATTCACAATTCATCATCAAAATTTCATACAACAAAAC
>JANZXV010000008.1:25894172-25908287 GCA_027576455.1 Erythroxylum roigii
AGCTTTGATTTTGCCTATTGCTACTGCATCGGTGGAAAGAGCATTTTCTGCAATGAAGATAGTGAAAAATCGCTTGCATATGAATGATTGCTTGATCACATATATTGAGAAAGATATCTTCAATAGTTTTGACAATGATAAAATTTTATAGCGATATCAAAATATGAGGACTCGTAGGGAACGATTGTAATATGTTATATGTAAGAAGCTCAAGACAATGATGTATTTTTTTGTTTATCATATATACAAATATTTGTATCTTTTTCAGTAATATAAGAGTACTTTAAATATTTTGCCCCTGCTTAAAATAATTTCTGGATCCGTCCCTGTGTATAAATGCCATGAATTCCTATATATATATATGTTATGAACATGTATGTGAATTAGGAATTTTCAGCTAGGTTTAATGGTATTTCCTTGTATAGGCATATAGATTCTGGACTTCGGGATATATATATATATATATATATAACATGTATGTGAATTGGGAATTTTCAACTAGGTTTAATGGTATGTCCTTTAGGCACATAGATTTTGGACTTTGGGAAACTCCCTAAACAAATTTTTTTGTTTTCCGCACCGCGTGTATATGATGCACGCATCGGGATTTTCCTACCTAATTAACCCTAAAATGACATAGAAACAAGTGGTTGATGAGGATGATGGTTACATATTGGAGGTTTTTCTACCTAGTACAATAGAAAAGAGAATAATGTTGTCCTTAGATATTGAAACATCGAAGCAAGGAGTGGAAGCTAGAAATCAAAATTAGTGCACTTCTTTAAGGACAAAAGACCTCCTTTCTTAAAAATAAGCAATTAGGCCATAAGGCAATGGAAAGGTAAAGGTATAATAAAGGTGCTTTTTTTAAAAGAAAACCTAATCTTGGCCAAGCTTTCAACAGAGACTTAAGGCAAAAGGGTTAGTTAAAGTAGGCCTATGGCATATGGTAAATCAACTCATATTTCTTCAGGTATAGAAACTAGGATTGAAATTACAAAATGTAACGCAAGAAAATTTCTCTATATGGGTGAATTTTTACAATGTGTTTCTAGAATATTAGACCATCAAAGGCTTGAGCATGTTGGCAAGCTTCATAGGCAAGCTTATATGTATGGATGAGATCACAACCAAAAGGAGAATAATAGGATAAGTTAGGATGTGTGTGAGTGTGGAGCTAGGAAAGAATTTATCTGAGTAGGTTCCAATACTAAGGCTAGGGGAAAAGGAGGAGATGATATAAGATATAATACTGGTGTCCTATCAATGGAGACCATCTTCTAAGAAACATGGGAAATCATGGATACTAACAAGATGCAAGTTTATAAGGGAAGATTATGAGGAGTTGATGGAGTAGTAAGTAAATAAAGAAGAGAGTTAGGGAAGAGAGGATAAGGAGGCTGAGGAGTTGGTGGAGCAGTAAGTAAATAAAGAAGAGAGTTAGGGAAGAGAGGATAAAGAGGCTGTGAGAGGAAATGAAGCAAAAATAGGAGAGCAGAAGAATGGGGAAGCCTTAAATAACATAGATTTTAAACTTAAAAGGAAGATAATGGGTCATCAACGAGATGAAGAAGCGCAAAAGAATGAGAAGGGGAGAAAACAAGAGAAAATACATGAAACATAAGACATCTCTTTATAAATTGAACAAATAGCAACAAAAATATAAGAGATAGGGAACCAAAAAAATAGCAAAATAAGGCTTTAAGAGTAAAAATAAAAGAAATATGGTAGGAAGAAGAATGCCAACCATCAGCACCACCATAATGGGAAAATTATAATAGTTTTTTTTTCATGATAGTAAAGTGAGGGTTACATAATTAGACTTTAGTGACCAAATGGTCTATAAAAATGTGGAATTTATACATGAAAGGAGGAGGGTAGCAGTTACCTATATCTATGGCTCTAATTTTAACTTCCAAAGGAAGTTATTATAGAGTACAATTTCAAATAACCAAGCAATTATCCAAGAACCCTAAATAATTCGTAGGGATTTCAATTCCATAATTTACAGGTTTGAAGATGAAGGAAGGATGAGTGATAGGAACTTCTCTGATGGTTTAAGGGAGTATGTGCAAAATTTGGGAATATCATATTTGAGACATGAAGGTAGGAACTTATATAGTGTAACAAACAAACCACATGATGGTTAATAAGAAAGAAGATAGATAAAGCCTTGGTGAATGATGAATGGCTAACTAAATTCTTTGAAATTAGAGACATTTTCATTGAACTAAATTTCTCAGCTCACTCTCCAATCATGAGGTAAGACATATTTCTTTAGATTTAACAATTCCCTTACTAATTTAGAAATTTTTAATGAAGAAATCATAAAAAGGATAGAAGTTCTAGCTTAAGGAGTGAAAAGGTATAAATATATCAGGAAGCTCCTCTGGATAAAACAAGAATTAAAGAAGTTGAATGCCCAAAAAGGCTCCAACACTCATTGAGCAGTAATAACTTCAAGAACTATGATATTAAAAATTTAGTAACTTCAAAACCATTACTCTAATGATAATACATTAAGGGAAGAGGACAAGGAGGTAGTTACAGATTATATAGGTGTAGTCTTAATAAAATGGTCCATCTTAAAGTAAAGATGAAAGGTTTTATTATCTTTTTATCACAAACCTAAAAATTAATTCAAACATAGGTCAAGTATGAGAAAGTGTAGGTTCTCTTGTTACTTCACACCCCTCTTAGCTTCTTTTCTATAACAATTACCACCAACAAGAGTCTAACATAGTCCCATATTGGTTTCTTATTACTTGCTAAAAGTGGGAAGAAACATAATGATCTAGCATAGAACATGGGTTGATGCCATATTTTGAGTCCTTCCTCTAAAAATGCCAAAATAACTCCAAGTCAATTCAATCTTGCCTGAATTCATTCCTTCTTCATTAAATAGCTAAAATAAGGCCTATAAATAAAATATAAGCTAAATCAAGTATCAAATTATATAAGAATTCCTCAAAACAAGAGCTAAATACTCTCAAATTCACAATAATAACATAGTACAATTAGAGCATATCATCTACCATTAGAATATTTTAGGCATTAAGCATGCATTTTAGTTTTTAACTCCTTAAGTGAACTTATATAATGATGTTTTAAGGATATTGATCTCATTCTTCAACGCCCTGCCATTTAAAAACTCATCCTCATTATCATTATGAACAATCACACTCTTAGATTCTATTATGTCATGCTTTTCACATTTTGATTTATCATTCTTAATCATGCATGGATCTAATAGTTCTACAAATCTTTATACTTAGAAGATAATTTCTTTCTTTTCATTCTCATCATTTTTAGGCATTCAAAAAATTCTTCATATGAATCATCATCATCATTATCATTAAAAGAGTTTGAACTAGCGGATAAGTTATGATTATTTGAATAGATCATATGCATGCCACCTCAATTTCAGATTCTTCACTCTTTAAATTGCTTTTATTATCTAATGTGGCCTTTGTCCTTCTTTATCTTGTGATTCTATTTCTCCTTCTTACATTTTTTTTCTTTGCCACTACTTTTGTTTGTTCATTAGCTTCTTCGTATAAAACTTTAAGTGTGTGCCAAACATCATAATCATTTTCGTAAATTGGCATACTATTTAGCATATTTCTATCAAGAACATGCATTGCATGAATATTTAATGAATTTAATATCTTCTCATTAACATTCCATTCAATTTTCTCCAAAACATCCTATAGTTCAAAATATTCATTCTAATTTTTTAAAATAAATAATAGGGTAATGTTAATATCTTATCCTTTATGAATAAAAAAAATTCAAAATGTTTAATATGACCTTTATTCAAATTTTTTTAGACAGATATAAACAATGAATAAGACCCACTCTAAAACAAATTGTTAATACCTTCACCAATAGGGCATGGAAGTTGTTTTAAAAACCTAAGGCTATTGATGGAGATTGTTCTTGCAAAAGGTTCATGTAATCTAACGATTCATAATGTAATCCTTTTTATCAAATATTGAACACTGTGTGATTTTCCAGATTATTAGAATAACATTTTGTACTAATCAACGGGGATAACCAAACTTAATTTATTCATATAGATTACGCAAATAAAACTATCACAGTAATCCAGATTAACGATTGACTCACCAACTATAATTTTACACTGTAGAATTGAAAGTTGAGAGAAGTCATCAGGACATGGAGAAAGATCAATAACCAACTGACCTGCTTAAGCTTACATACTAAACTGGATGAACAGCAGTTACTTTCATATAATAAGACTTGGTCAGTTGATAACTTGCTCTTCACAGTTTTCACTTGTAATAACTGTGCATCTTAACATATCTCTAACGCTTAAAGACTAGCATTCTCATTCAGGAAATAGTAACTCTGGACCACTGTTAATATGGAAGATGTTTTACCCTCAACAGGTGCCCAATGGAACAACTCTAGCATGCTGGCTACCAAGTTTTTCATGTTCTCCTGCGCATGAACTCTCACCAAGAGATTTCAAATAGGAACATCACAGAAGAAGATACTAGCTTGCTAATAGTTAGTCGTTCTCATGCTTGAAGAACCTGGCAGTGAACTATGTGACTTTTAAGGCGGTTCCTTCCTGCAAGACTTGACCAGATATTTGAGACCAAAGTCTTGATCTGTCCTTTCCCTGATATAGTTTCCCATAAATGCTCGGTAGCTCCCTTTAAATCTCCTGATTTTGAAACATCAACCAGAGATATGCTCATATTATTTCTAATGATGCAGAGTTTTCCGTTAAGAGGAACAAGGCCTGCTGCCTCCAGTGCTTGAGAATTTCCCAAATGCATCTTACTGTCAATATGCCTGCTCCAAGAATCAGTAACTTCATCATAAACCCTAAGTTTGCAGCCATCTTTGCAGTCCAAAGCATAAAGATGGCTACTTAAAGTAGCACATGGGTTTCTCCAACCTGCAATCATTCCATCATAAACAGGGTACCAACTGTCGGTTTCTGGCTGGTAGACTTCACTAAGAACCTGCCGATGAGGTCCAAGTCCTTTTAGGAACCACTTGCCATCGTGGACAACACCAATGAAGGGAACCATTGTTGTGCTCATATCTGATATGAAGGACCATCTATTTTTGTTGGGATCATAAACTTCAGCTGATCTCAAGGGTCGGTGTACTCCTTCATTCTCACCACCAGCAACATACAAACAATTGTTGATGACACATGAGCCAAAGAAATGTCGGCGGCGAAGCATGTCAGGTGCACGGTGCCATTTATTCGTTCTAGCACTGTAGAAGATAACCCTTCTCATAGATCCCTTTAGAGGGTCTTTGCCACCAAACAAGTACAGGTGACAACCACTAAGAACTGCAGAGCCAAATCCAAGAGCTTCTGAGTATTCCTTAGGAACAGGGGGCAGGGGCTGCCAAAGCTGGTAGATGGGGTCAAAAGCATGCCATGAAATTTTTCCATCTCGGTCTCTCTTGATTACATAAATCCATTCCTCAGCAATTCCAATGCTTTTTCGGAGGGAGTAGAAGAAGTTCCCCGCTAATAGACGGTGCCATCTTTTGCAGACTAACCGAAGCTTACAATGCTCAAACCTTGGAACCCTGATCAGGCAAGCAATAGCAAGATCATCAGGGAGTCCAGGAAGTAAAGGATATTGGTTCCGGCTCCTATCACCACGTGACGGTTTGTTTCTAGTTGGATGGATGGATGGTTTAATATCTGGTTGAAGACAAATCTTACTACCAGGCACATATTTTTTTGCCCCAGCAACAGTTTTGAGGCCTGCATCTACTCTACAAAAACAAGCTGTTGTATCTACCTGCAAAAATATATGAAGAGTAATTAATATCATCCTTTCCAGAAATAATCACTACATACACAATAAATAAATCAGACGCAACAATTGAACATAGAACATATATATAGCAGTGACAATTGTATTATTTTGATGTAAGCAATTTACTCTCATATAATGAGTTCAAACAATGCACCATTTACAAATTAGGCTCTAAAACTTGAACATGAAGTAAAGCATCTACAATCCACATCATTCACAATAATGGTTTGCAATCAGATATCAATTGTTATTTATTAAATTCCAAGTGGTTAATATTCTAATAAGTATAGAGAAAGATGTTGTTAGCAAGAGCTTATATTTGTTAACATAGGACAGACAACACTCCTATAGAGTTCTCAATAAGAAGATAATGACTTCAGCTAATTTTGTGCTTAATTTAAAACCATACAGAACTGGGATAAAGAGATGCATCTACAATTTAAAATCTTCAGAAATAATACAACAAACAAAAGCAAGCGCCAGGTCATAAACAGTCCTACCATGGGAAGAATATCAAAAGCCCCAAGTTACGGATGAATATTGCATTACCAAAACGAAAACACGAGTAGAATGATATAAAAGGATTAGATAAAGAATTTACCAGAGGGGGTTGAATCATTCCATCCATCGTTTTTTCTCCAATTACTAAGCAAGACCAAGTTGTCAAAGCTCCATCTCCAAAACTAAAGCCCTTGTCTGAACACCATCGAACGCTGCACTAGAAGCAGCAAATCCTAATTGCATAAACCTGGTTGTAACACGAACTCTCCATCAACGAACACTTATGTCGGACATCGTTCCACAGGGTTTACCTATTCAACAAGAGAGAACGGTCTGAACTTTCCAAAATAAACTCCAACACTGATAAACAAGCCCAACAAAAAAGTAGTACATGGGGAAACAATCTCAGGTATAGTGTTCACAACAGACCCAACAACAGCATTTCATTATCTTCAGAACCCACCTTCAGAATCTATAACCCAGAAAGAAAAGCATCAAAGAATCACCAATAACGACCCTGACTGTCCCAAGAGAGAATGAAGAGAATAACAAACGAAAGAAATCTTAAACCAACACAGGAAACCCAAGTACGAGAGGAAATGGGAGCATTGCATATGCAAGAGAGGGGAATGGACACCGTTCTTTCGCATCATTAGAACTTTGGGTGGAGTTTAGGACCCATGTACCTCAGTGGCACAACCCACCAAGCACAAGACAAAGAGATGGGTTTGACAACAGAAAAAAAAAAATACCGAAGGAAAAAAAGTGGAAACTAAAATATTATGTATATAAATACGTGGATAAGTATTATATTCAGATCCGGAGATCTGATAAACCTAAACCATTGTTAATAATGATGACACCTCGGTGGTTGTTTTGTTGGAGAAATGCACATAAGAGATTTCCGTCACTCCATTGGATTGGAAGGTAGCTGTTGTTTTGTTGAGAGTCAAACCCATCCGGGTGATTGAGTGTGAGTGCTCACTTTTCTTTTGCTTTTTAGCTCTTTGTTTCCACATTATTGACAAAGAAGACTAGACAAAGATTATTATTTCTATACAAGAAAAACACATTGGGTCCCACCACACCCAGCACTTATTTTCATCATCTGCAAGTTTTAAGTGGCGAGAAATTAACACAAGAAGAGCTTTCTCAAATATAATGGATTACCACCAAACGGTAGTGACCCGAGGCCTGAAGGGGCTTTCGTAGGTTTAATTCGTTTTTATGTACGCGGCTCTTTAGAATTTAAGGTCAGAGTTTTACTTCTCGTAAGGGACCTATTCAGTTCAAGCAGGATTAATCTGAGTATGGGTAGCTTAAAGGTGTCTTCCTATAGTTAAGATCCTCTTATAGGAGTGAGCATTATTCGACCCGACCCGATTACCTGGCTTGGTTCGAATTAATTCGGGTAATAAAATGCTAAAATATGGGTAAATCGGGTCAAGCCGAGTATTATCCGAATTATTTTCGGTTTGAAACGGGTAACTTCGAAAAAATTCGGATTACCTGATTACTCGAATTAAGTTTAAAAGAAGTATGAAAATACATTTCGTTATTTTTCTTGTAGAATTAACAGATTAATTATATTAGTTAATTGAAATATTTGGTTATATTATTAGTGAATTCAACTATTTGTTTTGTTTTATGTCTCTCAAATGAGATATGAGAATGTAATTCAAGTATTTAGTTATTTTGTGTAATTTTTGAAAGAGAACCAAACAAAATTTCGGGTAACCCAAAAGTACTTGATTTATCCGATCGGGCCGGGTAAGTTCGGGTATTGAAATTTTGAGTTCGAGCCCGGTAAGATGGAAAATTTTTTGGGTAATTCGGGCTTTACCCGAATAGTGAAAATTTGGCCCGATTAACCCGAATGCTCACCCCCATCCTCTTAGGACATCTCGTGAGCAACTAAAATAAATAAATAACCCTAGGTCTGTCACGTTTATTCAAACAACAATAAAACCTTAAAAATCTGATTATATTTGGTGAAGTTGACTACAAAAAAATTTAAATTCCATCTAAAGTTTATTTAAAATTATGTTGTGGTTAGACACAACACTAAAAGTAAAAGGCCACTCGATCTAAATTCCATAAACAAGTAAGAAGCCTAGTTCAGAGATCACGGGAAAGCGGACGTGATTGCCATTTCCATCATAAGCTAATAATGATATTATTCTCTGGCAATATCGAATAACCGTGGCCCATCAAAGATTTAATTCTCTCTAAAATCCCAGAAAGAAAAAACATTATTGTACAGTATATGTGATTAAATTTTATCACATAGTTCTTCAAGAGATAAATGCTTAAATTTTAAATGATCATCATTTTCTTTAGCATCTCTACAAAGTAAGCACCAGTTGGTGAGGTTTAAGGAATTTAGCAAGCTTGTCAACAGCTGGCAGCTTGTTCTTCATGGCAAGCTATAGAATGATGGAGGCTCGAGGGATAAGAAAACTAGACCATACTACCTTGGTCCAAGGCAAAAATGAAAGATCACTAAAAAATAGTTTTTGGTAAGATTGATTGGTAAAACTATCATCAGTAGTGTGTTTCTAGATGTACTTGTCCTTATCTGCACTGACTATAGCTTGTGATATCTCATTTAGTAGGGAGCGGGCAATAGGTATCTATTGGAAGATTTCTTTGCTTAAAAGAGTTTATGCATCTGATGCATTTGGCTGAACAATAGCTTTGAGGCGTAATGCTTCAGTCACACAAATCAATTGGCCCATATATTACCAATTGTCTTGCCAAAAGCTAAAGGATTCTCCGGTCCCCACTAAGGCAATGATATCATTTTTATACCTATCTCTCAACTTCAAATGGTTTTCAAAGTAGAGGAGGAATAAGGCCTTACACTAAGGCCGAAATGCCTCTGTTTTTTATGAAGTAGCTATGTATCCCCTTACACTAGAGAGACAGTTTATAAAATATGAGTCTTTATAACCTTTTAGTAAGCAGGACTATATTCATGATTTTAGGAAGCAAATGCCAAAACCTCCTTGATTTTTGGGAATGCAAACTTTACTCCATTTCATTTTAATTTTATTGGACCTCTCAATTCTGCCAAACTAGAAAAATCTACTAAAAATCTTGTCAATAGATTTAGTAATGTTGATTGGAATAACTAAGTAAGCAGTCAAGTGTGTAGTGCTGATTGAATTCAAAATGGATGCAATAAGTTTGGTTCTTCTAGTTGTTGATAGATGTTTAGTGCTCTAGTAAGATATCTTGGATTTGATTTTGTTAAAAAGGTAGTTGAAATCTCTTGAGCTCACACTATAAGATATGATTGGAATGCCATGATATCTCATTAGTTCATCCTATTGTTTGAAACCTATGATGGTAGACAACATTGGATACTTATTTGTAGCAGTTTTAAAAAGGTAGATATTGCTCTTGGAGCAAATTTACCTATAGACCAAACATTTTATGGAAAATCTTGAAAGCTTTCATTAGAGCTGAGATAGAAGTAGCATATGATTTAGATAACATAATAAGATCATTAGCAAAACAAAGGTTGGTGAGTTTAAGTTTTCTACATTTAAAGTGGAATTTCAATCCTTTTATCCTTTTAACAATCCTAGAAAGTAGCCTATGGAAAACTTCTATGAAAATTATAAAGAGGTAGGGAGAGATGGGATCCCCTTAATGAATTCCCTTACAACTTTTAAAGAACTTGGTAGGTTGTCCATTTACAAGAATATTATATGAAGGTGTCATGATACGTTGCCCAATCCAGTGAATGAAAAAAGGTAGAAAATCCATAGCATTAAGGATGTCAATTATAAATCCCCAATCAAAATTGTCATATGCCTTCTTAAGATCAATTTTGATGCAAAAATTAGGATTGCCTCTCTTCTTAGAGAATCAGCTCTTGAAGAATCAATATGTTGTCTCCAATTACTAAACTAGGTACATATACACCTTGAGTAGGACTAATGTGGTTATAAAGCATCCTTCTCAGTTTATGAGTATCTTTGAAATTACCTTATAGATGGAGCTACAATAAGCAATGGGGCGAAAGTTATTTTGGGAATAAAGTAATATATGTCTTGTTGATTTTTGTTAGTAGAGAACCATTATTAAAAAACTCTAGAACAACTTTACATACTAGGTTACCTATAAAAGGCTAGGTCTTTTTAAAGAAGTTGACATTGAATCCATCTAGACTAGGGGCTCTGAGGGGATGTAGAGATCTTAAGATTTCTTTTTTTCCTAAAGAGTGACTGCTCTACATAAAATTTCAACTTCTTGAGGTGAAATCGTATCTTGCAAGATTTCTCTCTTAAAGAGTTTAAAGGATTGAGCCTCATGGGATTTGTTCATTAAGTCACTTAAGTGATCAAAGGCCTCTTGCAATAATAATGGATGTGTATCAAGCTTGATATTGTTAAGCTCGAGATAAATGATTTTGTTTGTTTTCTTTCCTTGAAACAATAACTGTAAGGCCCCAAATTATACCCTAGTTGAACTGTTACATGTTCATGAAAGTACATGTGTGATAGGTGTTAAAATTGAGCTATGATTTGAATGTGAATAGCATATATCTAGAATTTTGGTCTAATGGATTATACTTAGTGATTTGGAATTAATAGTCACCATTAGAGAATTGAGGTATTAAAATGTACATTTGTACTAAGAAAATTATCAAGTGACAAGTCAAGTTGGTACATGGAACATTAGAATGACTAAGCTTATGAGTTAGTGACGTTTGGCATAGCTAATGCATTGACATTTGGGAATATTGGTTAAGTGACAAGTGGCCTGATTGAATTATGACATTTGGCAACATTCATTAAGTGACAAATGACTTAATGGAAGTGTGACAATTGGTAGCTTAAATGCAGGACATATGTGATACATGCAAAGGAGAGATATGCCTTGTGGTGAGAGTGACGCCTAGCATCAAATGAGTCCAGCTAAGGTAGAAGTGTTTCTGCTAGTTATTCTTTCTCTTTTTGCTCAATCACCACCAAAACTATCCCTCTCCTTCATCTCTAAAATTTTGCTGCAAATCTATGCATTAACACTCCAAATTCTTAGCCAAATATTGCATCAAGGAAGTTAGATCTTGTTATCTTCTATGTTGTCTTCTTGGTGCTAAGATCAACTTAATTTCACATTGATCTTGAAGTTGTGTATTGGTTTCTTGGAAGGGCTAGTATAGTCGGTTCTTTGGAGCTGAAAATTTGAAGTTAAGAAGGTAAGGGAATTCTAAACTTTATAATATGTATTTTTACAAGTTCTGTGATGATTGAATTGGAATGGAATATATGTTGAATTAATAATACAATGAGATTTGGAACATGATGCTTGTTTGATAGGTTTTGCTATGGATTTTTTTGCACGATAGACAATGGTTTGTGAGCTGATAAATAAGTGATTTTGAGTTGAAATTGGATACGAAATTGATGAGGAGTTGGCATGTAATTGAGGTACACTTGAAGCGTGATTTAGGGATTGTCATGTTGGTGTTTTGGAATTTGGAAAGAAGATGTCTAGATCTGGAGTTCGCAGGATAATAGTTAGGCCATGCTCGTGGCACTCATCCCACGATCATGGGCAGATGCATTAGCTTCTGTCACGATCGTGGGAATGTACCCACGATCTTGGGCAAGGCCTTAACATGGTAATCTTTGTTTTATGCAATTGTTGAACCATAGTAGAATAATATACCTTACAATGGTATAATTGAAGATGATTAAGGTTTATAATGAACCTAGTTTCAGATTAGATTAATTAGTTAAAGGTTAAATAAGTTTTGGATTTTCAACTGAGGTAATAACTTACGTAAGGTGTTATTTTGATATCAAAGTGTCTAATTTGGAACTTATAAGTTATTAAAGAAATGAAGTATACTTATGAACACAAATGATATAAGTGATGTGTTAGTTATGAATGTTTGTGAATTGGGAACTTAGGTGAGTACATGTAAAATGTAATTACTTAATGTATCCATTGGTGCATTATTGCAAATGCTTATGTTTATAAGGCATGTTAAGTTTGATCAAATGTGAATGAATATGTTCAAGTAGAGTAAAATGGAATAAAGTCATATGTTTTGCAATATAACTTTTACATAAGGATTCTAAAATGTAAATGTTTTATTTTAAAATTGCCAAGTCCTAGTTGTGGGTAAATAGGCATGCCTAGAAGGGTCTGCAGCTGCTTTTGTAACTTGACGCTAAGGTGTCTACTGATTATTGACACTACGGTGTCCCCTAATTGTTGACACTATGGTGTCTTGATTATTGATACTGTGGTGTCCCCTAATTATCGACACTACGGTGTCCCCTAATTTTGAGACATAAGTCTCTTTTGTTTTAGAGATACCAATCATGGTATCTTCCGTTCTAGTCCCGTTACCCACTTCTGTAAAAAAAGGATTAGTAGGCTAACTTGTTTTGTATCTGATACATGTTCAATTTTGATATAAACAAGTTCTAATCTTTTGCAAGATAAGCTCTGATTTGATATAAAACATATTCTGATCTGATACAAGTCATATTCTGATCTGAAAGAGTTATATCCTATTCAGTTCTGATACATGTACATTGTGTTATAATATTTATGAGATTTGTTTTGATGCAAGAAAGTTCTATATTGATGAATCATAATTTGTTCTGAGACGCATAATGTTTGGATTGCTCTTTAATATGAACAATTAAAGATTATTGTGATATGATCTGATTCAGTATATGTGAATGTTAAGTGATTGTTAGAAATAGTTGCTAGTTTACGTCTTGTGTAGTTATTCCCTACTAAGCTTTATGCTTAGTGTTAGACCCCACTTTCGGAGCCTAACATTCAGAGTCATAAGACGTGAGCAAACTCATTACTTCAGCTCATACCCTTAATTTGATTCAATCAATCTTTTTCAAATCAATACCAAAAGTTATAAATTCTTATGGAGAGATAGAGGAATGTGTTAGGAAACTATTGCTTCAAAAATCAAGTCATTTGCAAGTTAGACGGAGAAGTTATGGCCAAAAGAATCAAACATGATTTTATCCTCAATCACATTGTACCTGTTTCGGGAATATTGACATCACTTTCACTATAGATATCGGATTAAGGTAATCTTTAGACGGTTTCGAAGAGGAATTTGAGATCTACAACTTTTATGAAGACTTTGAAGAGAAATTTTGCCATCTAGAGGGTTAAAATCTGGAATTTCCAAAAGTGCAGATCGATCAGACGAAGGGATTTATTCAAAGCTGAATCAGATGTAGGGATCCAGTTAAAGCTAAATCAGACGAAGGGATCCAGTTAAAGTTGAATCAGACGAAGGGATCCAGTCAAAGCTAAATCAGACAAAGGGATCCAGTCAAAGCTGAATCAGACGAAAGGATCCTACAGGGTCTTCCTCACATCACCAAAAGTTCTAAATCACTTCATTTACTATAATTGTTCCGTATATACATTCTCTACGACATCTTAACTTGTAATGGTCATAACTCTCGACTTCGATATCCTAAAAGCGCTTACTTTATACCGTTGGAAAGCTAAAATGATAAACTACAACTTTTTAAAAGAAAACTTTGTTAGCCTAGATTATTCCAGATTTTCTTTGGAAGACAAAACACAATTTCTACACCTATGAAAAGATTGAAAATGCGATGTAAAGAATTAGAAAGTCATATGCAAAAAGCAATCATATTTCATTAACCAATCCAAATACAATTTGAGCCTAGCTTTAATTACATATCAACATACTGTAGGAAAATCCCGGGAGGTACATCACATGTACCAGGTGCGGAAAACAAAAATTTTTGTTACCGGGACC
>JANZXV010000008.1:25951267-25964673 GCA_027576455.1 Erythroxylum roigii
AGACGACCCGAGGTTGCATCCTATGCTGCAATCCTTGGTATAAATTATTTTTGACCGGTTTCCAAGGATCGATTCTAGGATCGAACGACGAGCCGCGATCAAACGCTTAAGACGAACCGAAAGGCTTACGACAAAGCAAAGGTCATAAGACGAATGGCATCACCACAGACGATGCGATGTCATCACAGACAAAGCGAAAGTCTTAAGACGAAGCGTAGTCTTGAGACGATAGCAAATGAGCAGACGAATGGGTTCAACTTAAGACGATGCAAAGTCAACTTAAGACGATGCATCTCTTAAGACGAATGACGTCATCATAGATGATATGACATCATTACAAACGAAGAAAAAGTCCTTACAAATGAAGTAAGGGTCTTACAGATGATACAACTTTTACAGATGAATGCATCCTTATAGACGATGCATCCTACAGAAGAAATGACGTCATCAGACGTCATTACAGATGATACATTCTATACACTCCTAAGAATTTTCCCTTTCTAAGGACCATAACTTTCAATCTAGAGGTCCAAAATTTACACACTATATACCAATGGAAAACTAAAAAGATAAGCTATAACTTTCCAAACAACAATTTTGATCTAATTTAGCTTAAATGAGTCCAGTTTTTCTCCTGAAGTTAACACACAATTTCTACTTCATTTACTCCTTAGTCTCAACTCAATATCATCCATAATGCAATTGTAGTCCATGATTAATCATGAACACTAATAACCGAATATACACATATATACATACTCTTCATCAACTTACTACACAAATTTAACTTCACTTTCACCCTAATTCTTCCCATCTCATAGTCTTTCATCTACCAAAACCCCAAAGCAAAACATGAGAAACGTTCGAGGTCCAATAAATTTCACCTCCGAATTGGCATCGGGGCGTCTAGCCCTTCATGGGTCTTTCCTGAAAAATGCTTCAGCCCCAATGTTGTAGCCCCACCGAAGACTCCTTCGGTTCTCCTTCATTGCCCTCTTACATAGCCTTTTCTACTCTTCACTATTCATCAACGGGACATATAAATTTTTGGGTCCAAGACACTATGCCTCACCACTCTCTCACTAACTCTTTACCACCCTTCTCCTCTTACTGTGTCTTCCCACTATTCCGTGATGTGACAATTTAACTTGTGGGTTTTCGATCCACCTCCACTGTTCACTCTTTTGTTCCACCTAAGCATGAAATGCAGCTTATGTATACGTTTCGTTAAAAGCATATGCATTAAGTTGAACGCATACGCAAAACGCAGACGTAATGCATATTTATTGCGTTGAATGCATGCACTTTCCCAGTTATGACGACATTGCGTTTTTTTCATGTTTGTGTCGTTTTGCATTTTCTACTCCTTAGATGTCACCGTTTAGCTCCTTATTGTGCTATCGTTTCACTCCTTGCTTCCACCTTTCATCATCCAGCCATCACTCCATTAAATTCACATTCAACCAGCCAAAAAAAATACACCATCTTGGACCCCGTTTTCGGAGTCCAACATCTAACACGAGATCATGAAACTTGAGCATGAAAAAAAAGACTTCAAATTTGGAAAGTTTAAAAGGAAAATCCTTCGGATGTAAGGCGGGCTTTGTCGCGGCAAACAGATGGGAAAATCCCTTAGACCCTTCGGGAATTTTACGCCACGGTGAGTGATTTAACTCTCGCAGTGGCGAACCTGAAATTTTATTCTCGTCGCGACATCCCGCCGTAGCGAACTCACCAAGCCAATGAAAATAAAAAGCTTCGGGTTAATTTCGCCGCAATGAACTCTTGGCTTCGCCGCGATGAAAATCCTTGAAGCACAACCCCAAACTACCTATCTTACTAAAATGCAAACTTAAAAACCTTTCAACCACCCTCATCAATTCAACCCAAAAACGAAATGGATAAGAACCTAACCACAAACAAGTTGTCAAAATCTTAATCTAATTTCCAAAATCGAGTACTTTATGAAAACATGAAGATATCATGGACAAATCCAAACATACATTTCATTAATATCAAAAGTTAAGAGTTTTACAAAGCTTTAATAACATTTCAAGCTACAAATACATCATTTGCTTCATAAACCAAAAATACAAAATACACTTGAACTAGTAAAGCTTGAAATGTGGCTAAAGCATTGAATTCCCAAAAATCTAACTTAAAAATACAAAAGTATGTAAATTTAGAGTGATGCCGTAACTCCAGACTACTTGATCTCTTGCTCCTTACCTGAAGATGGGACATAATGGAGGGGGTGAGCTTGAAGCCTATGGGTAACAGATTTATAATAAAGAAATAAGCAAAAACTATTTTCAAAACTCATTGCCATTGTACATTTTCGAAACCGTAGTGATTTCACATGTAAATGTCATCAAACACTTATTTCTCAAAATTCTCAATTTTCAAACAATTCCTGAGCAATTATAAATCATGCATGCATCAAACTTGTCAACAGATCATAAGCACATAAGCACATCAAAATGGTTTGGGTAGATCCATAAACATGACACACTACACGTTTCCATATAATGGTCCTGTGTAGTTGTAAATTTGAGAGAGTCCATGAAGGAGCTCCGTGCCACTAGCGGGTAGGCAAGAGAAGTCTTTAACTTGGTCAACGTGCATGTGACATTCTTGAAGGACTACCACAAACCCATATAACACATAACTTGTAAACTTGTTGCCCAAAATGGCACTTTTTCGAAAGCTTGTTTTTTATAAACTTGATATATTTTGGAAACCATTTCTGAAAACATGATTTCATAAACATGTATCTTTTGAAAGAGAAATCCTTTTCAAAGTCTTTTCATCAATCATCAACACAATTCATGTAGCAAACGTATAACAATTTCACAATTCATTCTAGAAGCAATAAAGGCAACATTGATGATGCAATTTAAATCATTAAATTTCCTTGACTTGAAGAAAACAATAAGTGGCTTATTTACTATATTATAAACGTGTACCCACCTTGAATTCCTTGCTTATAAACTTGCTTAGGGGTGTCTTTGCTCTTGCCTCTCTTGCCTCTCTTGCCTCACTTGGTTTCCTTAAACAATAACCAAAATTCCATTCAATTTGGTTTAGAAATCGGAAAGTCACACTTTAACAATTTGGACTATATCTTATGCTGAAACAAAATTCTATGCTCAACTTCCATTCTGAAATTGAAATTCTTAGAGACTGGATTTAGACTTTCTTCCTTCATACAATTTATAGCCTTATGTCTCTAGTTTACACTAAATAAAAAATCACTCAATTTGGACATCTACAGAAAAATTATGCCCAAAATACCAAAACATGTCTGTGTAGGAAAAATAGAGTTCGTCGTGGCGAACTTTTCCAGAAACTCATTTCGAAGACATTTTTTCAACATTCTTCATCTTTTTACTTCTCGTATTTCAAATATAACTCATCTTAACCCTAAACCACCTCTTCTACTTCATTTCCAAGCTCATTTCAACCCAATATCATTAACAAATACATCATAATCTATCTTTGATCATTAACCCTAAAATTTAAAACATTAACTCATACCATTCATCAATAACCTCCCACACATATTCAACCTTATTCTCACTTCTAACTACCACTACTTATGGTTCATCCAACCAAACAAGATGGAATAACGCTTATACTTACTTGATTTAGCTTCAATGTCTTCAAACTCTTCAAGAAATCCAAAACCCTAGCTCTTCTCTTCTTTTTCTCCTTTCTTCTCCCTCACTCACGATTTTTTCTCCTCTACAAAACAAGACTACATTTACTTCTTTCACTTATACCCTAAATGATTAAGCAATGACCACTATGCCCTTCCATGTAATGCCTTAGCCTTATAACCTTAAGTGATCTTCCAATTTTGCCCTTATACATTCTTACTTCTTCAATTTAACTTACACCGTACTATACTCTAACTTAATCTTAATTTCTCCATTTAATACTTCTAATCCCATCAATCTAAGTAATAAATCCTCCAATCATTAACATGCCAATTTAACTCCAAAGAAAATGATTTATCTAGCAAGACCACATAATTTATTCAAATCATGCTTAATAAAAAAATTCGGGGCCCAACACACCGTGAGTGTTGATTTCTAGCCCTCTTCCATGGGTTTTATGCTTTATCCCATTCTTTCATTTTTTCTATCTTGTCTTCTCTTGCTCCAATTTTCTTCTTCTTGCTCCATGAAAACAAGTGAAAATTAATCTTTCAAAAATGGCCCATATGTCGTGCTTTCAACTCACTTTAATTTCTTTGTTTCCAAATTGTACCTAAAATCACATATGAATTAAAGTGAGTATCTTAAGTATTTTTGTATCATTAATCACTAAGTGTAAATTATTAAATATATCAACAATTAAACACATATCAGGCTCCAAATGCATGAGTGTACTTGGAGATAAGTTCACAAAAATGTAAGTGTATTTTAACTGTTTTATATGACTTAATTCTTTACAAAAGAATTGATGACCTATGAGTTTTCTTTAAATTGAGTTTATGCAAATGATTTTTATTTGATCATTAAATGAATATTTATACTGAGTTTTATGTAAATGATATTTTACAAGTGAATATTGCTAGTATGAGTGTATGCTTTGGCAATATATGAGTGTTAATTTGAAAATTAAAATTTATATTATTGAGAGTTACATTGAAATAATTAAATTATAAATCCTCACATACTTGATTTAGAAAATAAGATGAGTCTTAAATATATGAGTTACTTTTGCCTATGGTACATCTCTAGGGTTTATACATGTTATTATATCGTTATATTTATAGCAGTTAACCTATTATAGGTAAGCGATGTAGAACCAGCTCCGTAAATAGTGGTTAACTAGTCATGGGTAAGCGATGTAGAACCAGCTCTGTGACTTGTTACCAGTAAGCGATACAGAACGAGCTCCGTAATTACCGGTCTATAACAGTTAACCTATTGTGAGTAAGCAATGTAGAACCAGTTCTATAACTAATGGTTAACCGGTCGCGAGTAAGCGATGCAGAGCTAGCTCCGTGACTTTAGGCCTAGTGTACCTTATGGTAAAGAGACTAGTAGTGGGCTATGTTGAGTAAGAGAAGTCAAGAAAATAGTAATTCTGCCACTATTTATGTTAAAAGATATTTGAGAGGTACTGTATGGTACCAATTCTAGTGGTTGACTTGTTTTTTCAGTATTAAAGTTTTCAGAAAACTTGTTGCCACCACCATTTATTGATTAAGGAAAATCGAAAATGGAAACTTTTATATGATGAGTTTAATTTCGAAAAGCATTTCAAAATAGTTTTTCAAAACAAAATTGAAATTGTGTTTTACAAAATATTATGTTATTATCAGATTTGATGATGCATCAATAAATTATCATGGAAAATGTTTTACCATGAGTTTTATGATTATATGGAATATTGCAGTTATATTGTTATGAAAAGTTTAATTTTCTTGTAAACTGATTACACTCACTGAGCTCGTTTAGCTCACCCTTATTTTTTGTTTCTTTTAAAAAATCACCCCAGGTATGTGTACAGGTATTGCAGTAATTAGGACTCTGCCTCAAGATTAGTTGTATCATCCAGTGCTGTTGTGTTTGTGTTATTTTTGCTATGTATGTGATATATTTTAAGTTGTTTCGGAAAGAGTTCAAAAGTGTGATCTTATGAATATTAGTGGAATTGTAAATATCTTCTTCTTAATGAACTACGAGGGCTTTAATCCTCAATGATGTTTTTAAAATGTTAAGATTGTATGTTTGTGATTGCTTGTGATGTGAACCTAAGGTCCCATTCTAGAAGCTAAGATGATACATGAAAAATTCGAAGTGTTTTAAGATGTGTTATGCAGGTATTATTTTGAAAATTTTAGGTAGGTTAAAATATAGCAGTTATGTTGCCGAAATTTTTAATAAAATGTTTTTAAAAAAGGGATTTCCTACTATTTTAGACATTTTTAATTTGTAAAGTATAAAAAGTTTTTAATAGATGAACGACTTGGCTTTGCAAGAACCCTTCAATTGAGTTAGATATCGATTGGAGGGCTATCGCAAGGTTGTTGGGAGGGCTTCACTCTGGTTCTTGAAGGGAAACTCTAGGATGGGTCCTTTCAGTAGACATTAATTTTGTGATCAGTCTAATTAGAACATTGTATGATGAAATAATTAAATTATATGGAAAGATCATGTACAAAAATGTTAGTTAAAACAAGTTTGATATTCCTAAATATTTGCATGATTATGGTGCATTATTAGATGTCAGTCTTGATCTATAGATATAAATTATTTAACTAGAGAATTAAAGATAAATAAAAGAAGTTTAATTTATCTAATTTTAAATATGATTTGAAATTATAATTTATATCTATTGCCAATATATTTGGGAATGTAATGGTTACACATAAATAACGAGTTGAAGAGAGAAAAGATATTTTAATTAAGTTGGAATTGATTGTAAAGTTTGATAAACTTTATTATTAAATATGAGATATTTAATGAATAAGAATCAATATGAGATGTTGGATCTTATTTGAGCATAACTAGTATTTAATTAAAATAATTGTAATTCTAATTAAAGATTAATTTGAAATTAAAATTAAAATCTAATTAAGTTACTAAAATATCTAAAACTATTATAAATATACTTGGCTAAGACTCCTTGCTTAATCCTCTTTATAACTATTGTAGAGTTTTTTCAACATGTTTTATGGGTATTATTAAAGTTACGCAGGTGACTAAAATAAGTCAATTTTAAAAGTGATTAGAAGGAAATGACAAGAAAACGATCTAAGGTTAAGAGTAAGATATAAATTAATGATTCTTAATTTATTATGCTTTATATCCTAATCATTATATATAAATAAAGTGATTTTCACATTTGCAAAATTATCCAAAAATTCTCATCACGCCATATCTGCTGCTTCCTTGGTAAAGAGGCAGTAAGTTCTCAGCCACGCTCTGAGTCTAGTCTACTACTATTAGTCTAGTGCTAGTAAAACTACGAGCAAAGTTACTGTCGTCATTGGCTGAAAATGGCCTTCGCTTCTTTCTTCAGGAATCTATCTAGAGCCACTCCAATTGCTTTTGGAGGCCTACCAAGTTCCGGTTCGGCTGGCTTTGGCCTTCACTTTGGAGCGATTGCCGCGGCTTCTGGTGGAATCGCCTATTTGTACTACTTGTCTTCACCCAATTTCGTAATACTCATGATTTTGATCTGTGTTTCCATTCAAATCTATTGTTTATCTAGTCAGCCTTTTATCTTAGTTATTCCCATTTCAGTTGTTGAGATGATTCTTGTCTGTTTGGGGTTTTAGTAATTTGCACTTGGTGATGAGACCTGTTACTTTTGCATTCCGGGCTTCTTCATGGTTAAGAGGAGTCTAAATAAACAAATAGCTATCTGGGTTTCGATATGGTCATAGAAAGTTTGGTTAATGACTAGCACTTCTGAAGCGTATCTTTCTCCGAAGAAATATCGGAAATTGTTGTTGACAATGTTTTCTTTGAGAGATGGTTTTATAAAGTTACTGGACAATCTTACGATGAACTGAAAGGGCCACATTTTTAGATGATGAATGTAATTTCCTATAACCAGTAGTCTGCCTTTATTCTGATTTAAGAACAAGTGTACTTGCAGATAAACTTACAGTCTTCAGTTCGGTTAGCTTTGGCATTTTAGTACGTTTTAGCTAATGTTTCCTTCAAACTAAATAACAGGTTCATTTAGATGAGTTCAAGGAAGAGGCTGGTCCAAAAATTGGTGAGTCTTCCAACCACCTCCTCGTCCTTCTCCTTTAAACTATTTTGAGATTCTTTAGAAAATTAATTTAGGAGACTGAAGGGATTTCATAAGTTCTAACTGATTAAACATGAACTGCATTATCCTGGAAGCCAATCAAGTTAAAAGCATTCAGTTTTCACTTGTTTTCCTTTTCGAATTTAGAAGTCATATTGACAATCTATTATCATTTCAGCTCTTAATCCAAACAAATGGATTGATTTTAAATTGCAAGACACTGCAAGGGTTAGTCATAATACTCATTTATTCAGGTATTCATCTTGCTGTAATCAATTTATTGGTTTTTATTAGTTAAATAAAATTTACGTATTCATTGTATGTGGAAGGAGGTGATACCAAAACACTAATATGAAAGAAATTAATCACCATTTATATCTCTGATGTTAACTTGTTTGGTGGTGATTTCTTAACTATTAGTTAAAATGTCTATTGGGACGTAAATACATGAGTTGATACCATCTGGTTAGATTACACAAATGTTGCGCTAAAATTGATTTGTGGAACAAGTGGATTCTATTGTCTTTATATCCTTATGCAATATGCAGCTTTCTTACTTTAAATGGACAGCTTTACTTCCTATCTCAGGTGCTAAGAATTCACAGAGGTGTAATATATATACATATATGTTTCCCGCTGAATGTTTTGTAAATGACGTATTTGTACACATTTTATTTGCCTTTTCCCTTTCCATGATGTTAAATGCTTGTTAGCAATTAAGTGCAATCATGAAGGCGTATACCATGCACAGCATCTTTTTTTTTCCTGGCATGATCAGCCATTGGTTATAAATGCACTGTTAGCTCGTACTTATTTCCTTGTTTTAGATGTTGGGTGGTGCTTCGGAAATTGTGCTGCTGTACTACGTAATTTGAACTGCATTTACTGAGTGTACATTTTTGTGCATAATTCTTTTATTTTCCTAAATTTGTTTTGATGCTTGTGTTTAATAGTTTTATCTTTCAATAAGCTCAATGTTCATAAATGTTTATAAAAATCATTTAACATATATTAATTTTTTTTGTGTAAAAGTGCTAGAAGTTCATAATTTATCTTGTTCTTTCAGATTGTGAGGTCGGTTCATTAAAAATTAAAGTTAATTGCTTAAAAAGTACATTTCAATAGTAGATGGATCAGAGTGACTGTTAATTTGAGTTTGATTTTGCGTTTAAATGGCAGGTTTTCATTTGATCCAAGTGCCAAGTTGGGTTTAGATGTTGCTTCCTGCATTATAACAAGGTATACTTGGTTTCTTCGTCACCAAGTGAACTTCTCTATCCATGCAAAATCTTTAGTGAAAAGTAATTCTATCAAATTTGAATTGGATTGTAGTTTATTTGTAATTTGGTTGTTTTGCACATTGTGACTGCAGGGCTCCATTAGGGCAGGATGCTGAAGGAAAAACAAAATATGTTATACGCCCGTAAGCATTCTGTGATGATGTTTCTATTTTTAATCTGTTTGATCTTGTCTTTCTGATATATCATTCTTCTGAAGTTGACTATTGACAAGCATAGTAAGGATTAAAATCTGTAAAATTGTCATATAACATGTGTGAGATCATTGATAACACTTTCTCAAGGTCTAAATTTCTTATGTATTTTTTCTATGCCTCCCTTTTGTTCTTTGTCGTTTAGGGCCCTTTTGTGAGAAATGTCACGAAAACGATGCAAAGGTTATTGTTATGTTCCTACTGCCACAATTGGTTATAGATAAATGTTTGGAATTAATCTTGAACTGTATTCCCAGGTATACTCCAATATCAGACCCAGATGCTAAGGGATATTTTGATTTGTTAATTAAGGTATGCTCTTTTTGGGGTCTGATGACATTTCCATGTTTCATTTGTGGGTCAAAGATGTTGCAACACGAGCTGGAAGAACAGTTTCTGCTGCAAAAGAATAGATCAAAAAATTTGTACATGTGTCTAATAAGAATAGGAAACTAAATTTTAGCTCCTTAACCAGAGGATTGGAAATAAAGAGAAGATGAGATGCAACAGAGGAATAGGAGACTAATAAGTGATATTGGTCAATCATCTGAATTTGCTTTCTCCATTTCTCAAAAATTTTGCAGGTTTATCCTGATGGAAAAATGAGTCAGCATTTTGCCAGCTTAAAACCTGGTGACTCTGTTGAAGTGAAAGGGTAATTGTGCACAGCATGAGTTGTTGTAGGTTTTGCTGAGTTGATGTCCTTTTCACAGAATCATTTGTCTGTTGCAGGCCCATCGAGAAGCTCAAATACTCTCCCAATATGAAAAAGCATATTGGAATGGTAAGACTGGTTATTTAACAATATAATGGTTTTAATCATACAAGGAGAATGGTCAGAAAAGATGCCCACCTCTTTTTTACTAGCATCTTTCTTCTTTCAAACAGCCTGTTACGACAATACAACCCCCTGCTTAATTTCTGCACAGCATGTGTTCTGATATTTATCTGTTGTTTTTTGCATAGTTGCTTTTCTATTTTTATTGGAACTTCCAGTATATATTTGTTAATTAATCTGTCTGATGCAATGTTATCAGTGGTGTTGCTCTAGTTCATTAATATCTATCTACATCTTTATGTTGCTGAATTCTTTTTATTCAGATTGCAGGTGGTACAGGCATTACTCCAATGCTTCAAGTTATTGAAGCTATTCTTAAAAATCCCCATGACAATACTCAGGTAACTTTTATACTAATGATAATAGATGTTGGCACTGATCCCGCTGTGGTAGGAGTTTTTCTTCAAATTGTAATATTTAGTGAACATTTCCAATTTCACAGATTTATTTTGTATCATTTGCCAAACTGTTATTAAATTTACTTGTTTAGGCCCTATAATATTTTTAACAAATTTACTGATGATGGCCTGTTGACTGAACAGGTATCGTTGATTTATGCAAATATCTCCCCTGATGATATACTTCTTAAACAAAAGCTTGACTTTCTTGCTGCTTGCCACCCAAATTTTAAGGTCTTAGTTCATTTATTCAAGAAAACTGTATAAAAAAATTTTGCAAATGAAAACTGATCAATTCTTTAACATGTAAAATATGCAGATATTCTACACTGTAGACAATCCATCAAAGAACTGGAAAGGAGGTATAGGTTATGTGTCCAAGGATATGGCCATGAAAGGCTTACCTGGTCCTAGTGACGATGCACTCATCCTTGTAAGTATCTTCTAGTAGCACGTGCATACTTATCCTCCCTCCATTTTTGATAAATCAATATAGTCTGCTAAATTTATTATTGCATTGGAGGACCATTACAACAGTTACATAATGCCAGAACTTTAGAATTGAACAATCTGTCATGTTTTCCCTTGGTTGTAAGATGATAAATGTAGAGCTTCCGTTTGTATAATTGCTTTTGCATATGTGTATTTCTCTTGCTAATCTCTCTTTGATGAAGTGTTTCTACTAGTTTCAGTTTTGGTCAACATTCACCTGACTGTAATCTTCTAGATCATTTTACTACGAAGCACTAATAGATAAATCGATTTCTTCTTCTAAATCTGAGCATGCCAATTTAGATCAAGTGTATTGTTTTGTTTGAATGGTCTTCTGGGTCTTCATAATCTTTGTCAGATAGGGCTTTCTGATGTCTGCACTCTATCACAGTTCACCTTTTTATCTGTATGCAATTTTACTAGCTAAATTATACAATTTTAAGCAGCTTATTCCAACCCATCATCAACCTAGAACTAGGATTGGTAAAACTAATAGATAATCATTATTGTTACATGTGGTCAATTTTGTTCTTGCACTGTTGCAGAATGATTTAGATTATTTAAGTTGCTTATTCTAATGTGTATAGTTGGTGCTTGATTTTGAAATTAATAATCGGCAATGGCTCAAAGGGCTGACATAAAATATGATAATGAAGTAATGTAATGGCTCCAGATACCGGCATACTGGTGCGGTCACTTTCATTGTTATTTATTTTCTATTTCTTGTGATGTAGGTGTGTGGCCCTCCAGGGATGATGAAACACATTTCTGGTGAGAAGGCTAAGGATTACTCGCAGGGAGAGGTACTGGTATTACCGTGTCAATTTTGTTGTGGAAAGTCAAAACGTTCTGTTCTCGGATTTACTGGTTCTTCACTTCATTGCAGCTTACTGGCGTGCTCAAGGAACTTGGATATACCGAGCAAATGGTTTACAAGTTCTAAAGAGACACTGAAGCTTCTGAAAGCACTGGTTGTCAGTGTAATAAACGTTAGCTGTGAAAAGGGGACAGAAACGCACATTCCTTTAGTATCAAATAATTTGGAAATGAGCAGATTTTAAGGATTTCGTTACAGATTCCTTCAAGAATCATTGTAGTCAGGAAAGGTTATGATACGTGTGAGTTTGGTTCTGATGACTCAATGAGATTGTCTAAGAATTATGGGATTTTTCACGAGGCCACCTAATTCACCTGTCAACACGAATAGAAGAATGGAGTTCTATCAGACATTTGCTAAAACCCTTTTATTCGTTTCGATGCCTGCTTAATAGATTTTGAGTTTTGAAGAAGGGTTTCTGCTGCTGGTTATGCTTATACAGTCTGAATTTAATTATATGGCTTTATAAGAAAACCAATTCTTAAAATATTTTGCTGAAATTTTGTAACAGCTCACATTATTTCAAACTCTTTTGAATACGTTGCTAGATAGATGAGATATTCAAATATCTGTTCCATGCCCCTTCTTAAGATGAAACTCGGTTAGAGAGTTTTAGAGCTTTACGAAATTGCATTGTGGCCAAGGCAGATGATATATGCACCGTAGATGTGAAAGTATCTTTGTCTCCTCCCAGTTTACATATGAAAAAAACATGCTAGAAAATTGGAGATTGACGATGAGGTTGAAGACATTAAGTTATTGTAAGTTGCTTTACAAGAGACTAGCGTTCAGTAGATGGCTTGTACGTATGGTGAGAGAGCTTGTTGACAGCAGCATTGATGTCTAGGGGTGAGAGTAATAAGTATTGTATACTTCTTCAAACTGCTCGATATTCATGTATATCAGGTCAAGGATATCCAAAATTAAGAGAGGGATCGGCTGTTGAACACTGATGTTTGGACAGACTTAGCTTTAACCATTTTGGTTCTATATTTTCTTTGAGATAAGAGGATTCCTTTTTTATTAGGAATAACTGCTACTCTTAGAAAATATGGTAGTGGACCAAGATCTTCGAGGGAGAAATTTTTTTGGCAAGGACTTAACAAATTGATGCATGAATTTGTTATTGCTCCCAGTCTAAGAAGCACAGACACGGACCCGGATGCGGGACACGACACGGGCACAAACACGGACATAGGGACACACCAACTTCTAAAATTTGGTGGACACGGACACAACATATATATATATATATATTATAAAATTTAGAATTAAGAAAAAATTCAGAATTCATAAAAACATGGAGCATATATTCCAGTAAGCAATTTGTCTACAATCTCCTATTCAAAAGTAAAATTAGTCATTCACATGGATATTTACAACCAAAAAATCTAATTAAAGTATCCATCCTCTAATCACTTTACTCTCAAACATTGGCATTGCTTTCATCAGGAAAGATCATACTCTCCAACTCTGGTTCATCAAGTGAAAGATTGGCAACTTGAAGGATTCCATGATCATCATCAATTG
>JANZXV010000008.1:25983829-25995361 GCA_027576455.1 Erythroxylum roigii
TTATTATTTGATGAATTATGCCACATATATTTATCTACGCACTTGACAAATTCATCAAAACAGTTCACACACTTCTATTGCTATTAATTGATTTTCCTTAAAATCAATAGAAGAACTGAAGTCTTCTTGACTCAATAGACCCATTCCACGTTTCTTTTATAATTGAAAGACTAAGTTTGTTACAGCAATTATTGAAGAATAAGGCATCTAAGTGGGGAACGATTCGTAGACGTAACGTCTAAATTGTAAGACGTTATACGCAGCGTTTAATTCTTAGACGCTAGCTTGAATCTCAAGGTGTTATACGCAACGTTTAAGACTCTTAGACGCTAGCTGAATCGCAAGGTGTCATACACAACATTTAAGACTCTTAGACACTAGTTGAATCGCAAGATGTTATACGTAGCGTTTAAGATTCTTAGATGCTGGCTAAATCGCAAGGTGTTATACGCAGTGTTTAAGACTCGCAGATGCTAGCTGAATCGTAAGATGTCATATGCAGTGTTTAATATTCTTAGATGCAGCATCTAAATCGCAAGACATTATACACATCGTTTAAGATTCTCAGAAGCTAGCTTAAATCTCAAGATGTTATACGCAGCGTTTAAGCATAAGGTTATAGAAGCATAGTATGTATGCGAGCTTAGGGACTTTTTTTTGACTTAGTCTTTTCTTCAAAACTATCTTCTGCAAACTTTTTCCTTCATGGATTTTTGAGTCACCGAAACCTTCATTAGAGTTATATCTTGCTTCCATTTACCTTTTTCTACTCCAACTTCGTTATCTCTTTCTTTTGCCTCAAGAAAAACCTAACATAAACCGCCTTCAAGATGATGTCCGTAGGTGTATGAGAATTAGGGTTTCTTGGAGCTTTTGAAGATTTTGGAGTTTTACTAAGTGAGTATCTTGTTAATTCTTTAGAGTTGTTATTTTGTGAAACAAAAATGGTGATTCATTGTCCTTTCATGAATAAGAGAATAATAGACATTTTTCATGTTCATTGTGAATAAAGGATCGAAATGTGGATTTGTGGATCTTTGGTCTGGACATTCTTGTTTCTTTTGACCATAACTTCTTCTATAGACATCCAAATGAGATTATTTTTTATTTGGAGTAAACTAGCGACATAGGGCTACAAATCATCTGAAGAAGTTGAATTTTGATACAATCTCTAGGACTTTTAATTGCTGGATGGAAATTGAGTATAATGTACTATTTCAATATAAGAACAGTAGACCCGAAATTTAGTTTTGGAACAATGTGAAGGTGATTCAATGAGTATGAATTGTGATTTTAAGGTTTTTATTAAGGTATAAACCTAAGTATAAATTGTACTCAAGTGAGCTTTGAGAAAGGATTGATTATGTGATAAGGATAATAGTTAATTACCCGAGATTGTCATAAACACGCATTATACATATTCATTGCATACATATGCATTTCTAAACACTTATAATTGTGCCAAATTGTGATATGTGTATATTGCTTGTTATAGAGGAGCAACTGGAACGTCAACCTCTAGAAATTGCTGGAACTTCCAGGCATTAGCTTCTGGAGCGACTTGTGAGTAACCTAGATGGTCTCACTTAATTAATTGTTTGATTTTATTGTGTTTGAATTATTAAATGAATGTGATTTGATTGTGTTGATTCCAGACAATGACGGTCCTATGATTGTGACATGTGAATGACTTATTGAAGTGCTACTTGTATGTGAATGTGACGAACTATATGTTTCATAACATGATTGATTATGACAGATGCATTCCATATATGAATGCATGATTAGATAATGAGAGTTGTGATCGGAGTAGCCATCAAAAATAGCTTAAATTTCAGTTTATGGAAAAAGAGCTTAATGCTCAGATTTGTGAAAAAGAGCGCTCAGAAAGTATATAAGAGCCAAAGGCTCACTATGTAAAATGAGTCTGGTATTCCCAACGGATACGGGACAATTAGCATTGAGGCCAGTATCCACAATGGATACGGGACAATTTAGGCACTTGGTCACAATAACGTAATAATTGGAAAAGAATCACATGAGCATTTCATATGCATTTTGTTAAGTATGTGTGATTGATTGAAATGCAAAATTGCCCATGTTTAAGTGAGAATGTGATACGTGATCAATTATGCAAAACTGTGAATATATGCTATGTGTAACGATGTGTTTCATGAATTGGGTGACCATCGATGATGGTGACTTCATTGAGTTCGCAAAACTCACCAAAATTGCAATGTTGACTTTTCAGGACCGAGAGACGACTCTAAGCTACTGAGAGACTCTATAAGCAGTGTAGACTTGTGATTTGGGAAGAGAAGTCGTGGTTCAAAGGTCGGTTAGTTGGGTTTTGGATAGATTAGATAGATTTTGTGTATTTCCTCTTTCATGTAGCACTTTTGTATTAGGCTTTGATAATGTACATTGTAAGAAATATTGAAAGACATATTGTAAACTTTCGGTTTTTATAAAATGAAATGAGGAAACTTTGGGTTTTAAAATATTGTGACTTTCTTAATGATGTTCATAAGAGAATAAGATATATGATGCCATGCAAAGTGAATGTTGTGATTGATCGTAATGCGCCATTATTATAGGTTATGTACTGGAATGTACTCAGGGCGTCCTGGTATGTACCCTAGGATAAGGGGGCGCTACATTTAGGTGGTATCAGAGCGTGGTTTGGCATCTGTTGGGACATATAGGAATGTTAAGCATAAAATATCGTGAGAAATGCGGATAATAATTGAAGTTATTGTTTATTATAGGTCATCCACCATAGGTGAGCAAGTAGGCAAACTAGCTGACCTAGGATCGATAGGAGCCAGTAGGGAATTAGTACCTCGATCAGAGGAGATGCCTCCGAGAGTTCCCGAGAGAAGGGAGAGGAGGTATGACAGGCTGCGGAAGTAGGAGGCTGTGGATTTCTATGGCAGCACAGAACCTGCTAAGGTCGAAGGATAGTTGGAAAGGACAGAAAGAGTTTTTGATCAGATGAACTGCGAGCCAGACGAGAGGTTTGACTACGTAGTGTCCTTACTGCAGGGCCCAGCTTACCAGTGGTAGAAGAATGTCTCAGGCAGTACCACCAGGCCTTGCCAACTGAAGTGGGAAGACTTTATAAGGGTCTTTAAAGAAAACCACATGCCCAAGATCTACTTAGACCGACAAATGAAGGAGTTCTTGGATTTGAAGCAGGATAGGATGTTAGTGGCAGAATATGAGATCAAGTTCAACGAGTTGATGGGCGGGCTATGTCACTACTCTGATCCCTACAGAAGAGGAAAAGTGTAGGAGGTTTGAGGATGGACTCAATATGGAGATCCGATCAAGACTAGCGATCTCTAACTTAAGCAGTTTTACTGAGTTGAGAGCTGCATCAATTAGAATTGAGCAGCTGCTGAGAGAGAGACAATCTGAGACTGGGCAAGGGTCCAGAATGAAGAGGTCTAGTGAGGGTCAAAGTGGTTCAGGCAGAGGATTTCGTAAGGGCCAGAACAGAACTTTTAGAGCACCAGCTGGATCTAGGTGGTCAGGATCCAGACAGAGGGGTAGATTTGCATAGACTAACAGTGGAAGAGGTACAGTACAGAGTCAGTTACCCTTGTGTGAGCACTGTGAGAAAAGTCATAGTAGAGAGTGCTAGAGACTGACTGGAGCTTGCCTCAGATGCGGCTCCTTTGACCACCAGATTAGGGATTGTCTTGATGCTAGGGGAACTCAATCTGGTATAAGTGGGAGATCTAGGAGTGATGCTAAAGTCCAGCAGAGCAGAGGCAGTGGATCCGGACAGAGGAGTCGTGGTAGAGGCAGAGTGAGCTCTAGGAGCTCTTCTATGAGGACTGAGGTGTGAGGAAGCTGACCCCAGTCCCAGTCCCAGTCCTAGTCCCAAGCTCAGGCCCGAGTCTACGCCATGACTAGGTAGGAGGCGCAAGACTCTCCGGATGTCGTTGCAGGTGCACTTCTTATTTATGACTTTGAGGTATTTGCATTGCTAGATCCAGGATCTACGCATTCATTTATCGCACCGCAACTGGCATCTATGCTACATTGTGATTGTAGCACCCCACTCTCGCAAGACACGTACCCGACATCAATGGTGATATCCAAGTACGTACCCCGCAAGGGTGGCATGCTAAAACGATCATTTAGTCAAAATTCATTACAAAACTTTTGTTTCTTTAAAACAAGGTACACGTAAGCGGAAATCACTAATTAAATCAGGCCCATGTCATTTAAAAACATTTCCATTTACAAGTTACAATTGTTACAAACATTAGTATTAAAAAATAATTTAGGCCCATTTCAAATACAAAACACTTGAAATCATAAAGTCATTTCATTACCAAATCATTTACATACACTTTGTACAATTTTTGCTGGACATAATTCAAAAATAAAATCACTAGAGACATATGCAGGTGTAAACTGATCCCGACCCCTAATCCATATCAGACCTTAATGGCTAAGCTCCATTTAGCCTAGCTGAATAATTCCTCAGAACCTGAAAAGCCACATTGCAATTTTTGATGAGCTTTGCAAACTCAATGAGTGAACCATCATTGATGAATTCACCGGATCATATACACACATCACATTTTACACAAATATTCATTCTAACATACATTTATTATTCAAAAACTCACACAATATTGTATAACATTTAATCATTGCAAAATAGATAATATATAAACAAATACATATGCATATGAGACTCACATTCGTTCTTTATTGTTGTGATTGAATGCCTATCACATACTTATACAAATACTGGCCCATAGGGCTCAGTCAGAACAGAATCACAGAGCATAGCTCTACGTGCACAGACATATATCACATAGCAGAGCTCTACGTAGAAGCGCTACATACTGGCAGCTCAAGTCACAACGCCTTTATTTGAGCATGCATTTTACGAAATGCAACAAAACTGAATATGGCATTCATATATGATGCTCAAACAAAACTCATAATCATTGAACCTAAGTCCGGCATTCAATTTTCGTTGAGAATTCACATAACATTCAGAACTCCATAACAAACAAAGCCACAATCAAAACACTTCCAATATATTCTCAAATATTGATCTCCTTGGACAATTAAAGTCCAAAATTCATAGACAAATCACAAACAATTTAATAATGTTGGAAGTTAACAAATCAAATCAAATCAATCCTAGTAAATCATCTAGGCTGACTCACAGTACGCTCCAATAAGCTATTGCCTAGTTGGTCTGGCAATGTTCGACTAGCGTCCGATGTGCTCTTCTAAAATATACAAAACACATTCATAAATATCACATTTTCACACAAATGTACAAGTGTTCTTTTATGCACATCAATGTATAGAATGTATGCACAATGCATGTTCAATGATAATTCCAGGGTACAATATTGCAATCCTTGTCAACAAATCATTCAGATATCAAAACCCTCATTAATACCAAGTATATTTATAATTGGATCGAAACAAAGCAATGTCAAACAATTTCATAACTTTATTGACCACTTCAGATTTTTCCTCTAATACACATACGGGTCAACTTTCTATACTAAATCTGATAAGGTAACTGACAACATTAAGCAAAACTTCCTTCTGTAAAGTTGTTCTCCAATGTCTTAACTTTCTAATGACACTAAAATCATTCAATTTGGTTCAGTATATGAAAAGATATACTCAAAATACTTTAGACTATTCTTAAGCTTCAGCAGAATTCTTACCTCAACTTCCAACCAAAAATTGAAAATCTTAGAGACAGAATTAAAACTCTATTCCTTCATACAATTTGTATTCCTATGTCTCTAGTTTATGTCAAATCAAAACTCGTCCCATTTAGATAACTACAAAGAAAGTTATGGTCAAAATACTAAATTATGTTTAAGCTGAATGGGACGAGACTTCGCCGCGGCGAGACAGAAAAAGATGGTCGCGGTGAACTTTCCAGAAACGAAATTTTCTTGGGAATTTTCCAAAGATCGCCATGGCGAACTCAAGAGTTTGCCGCAGTGAACTAAAAAGAGTTAGCCACGGCGAACCAAAGTTGGCTGCAGCGAACTTTTACAAAAGACTCGTCTTTCCCACTTTCCATATTTTATTCCCAGATTTCACTTTCTCACTTTACTATCATTTCCAATTTTTTTTTGCATTCTGAACACTTATGCTCCCATCAATAAACTCAAATAACATTCAAAACAATTCTTCTAACTCACTTTTAGTTCATCAACTCCCACAAATTCAAAAACCAAGATTCACACTTAAACATCAACTTCACTTCTACAGATAAACAACAGACACAATGTATGCATGTACCATTTCAACTTTCTCAAAACCCAGACATAATATATACATCTTCCAAACAAAGTCCATTCAACACCATTTTAAACAATTCTTAACTCTCAAATTAATCATCTAGTCTATTTAACACTGAAGCCAAACTTAACAATTCCATGCATGCATGTTAATATTGACACCAGAAACTAAACATCCTCGGAACTACTTACTAGATTCAACTATAAATTCTAGAGAGTAACTTAACAACACAAAGGCACAATCACTTGCTATTCAGCGATGAACAAAACCAAGTAGAAAATGCTTCTGATGATCAAAGTTACAGTAACTCTTCCTAATGTTTTCTTTTCAACACCTAAAATACATGGGTTCTTTGCATATCTTACATCTGTCACCATTAGCAGTCCATGTGTCACCACACACACAAGCCATTTTCACCACTAATTAACCATTTGTTATCTGCCTACTATTGCCATGTGTCACTCTTTCATTGGTCTATAAATCATGATTTTTCACAAAATTCACCTAAATTTCGAAATATCCTAAATAATACCAATTAATCACATTTACTAACTCAATTATAGTTGTAAATTTCAAAGAATGCAAGTACAATCATATGAATGTGCAAAATGTGTATGTTACAATTAATTATGCATGATGTGCATTTTCCTAATTTCTCAGGAATTCTCATAATTCATAATTCTAGCCCTAACATGGGTAACGGGATGTTACAATTGATCTTTGGGAGATTATAAAGAATGAAACGTATACACCAGTAGATTATGAAGGAAATGCTATTCCATGAATTAGATGGACAGTAGATCAAAAAGCGAGATTCCAGCTGAATTCAAAGGCCAAGTTCTTTCTAAGTTATGCCCTAAGCAGAAGCGAGTATGATAAAGTTCAAAGATGCGACACTTCGAAGGAGATGTGGGATACTCTATCCATCGCACACGAAGGCACCAGTCAAGTAAAGGAATCCAAGATAAGCATTCTTGTACACTAGTATGAGTTCTTCAAAATGAAGGACGAAGAGTCTATCGATCAGATGTTTAGACGATTTGAAACTATCATCAATGGACTTAAAGCTCTCGGCAGAACTTATTGTTAAGTCAAAATGACTTTACGATTAATAATTTTGATGATAAACAAAAAGCAGATGGAAGATAAACAAAAAGCAGACGAATGAAAAGCAGTTGGAAGATAAACAAAAAGCAGACGAATGAAAAACAGATGAAAGCAAAAAGCAGACAGAAGATAAGCAAAAAGCAGACAAATGAAAAGCAGACAGAAGATAAACAAAAAGCAGACGAATGAAAAGCTGACGGAAGATAAACAAAAAGTAGACAAATGAAAAGCAGACGGAAGATAAACAAAAGGAAGACGAATGAAAAGCAGACGGAAGACAAACAAAAAGAAAATGAATGAAAAGCAGATGAAAGATAAACAAAAAGCAGACGAAAGATAAACAAAAAGCAGACGAATGAAAAACCAGACGGAAGCGAAAAACAGACGACAACAAAAGCAGACGGAAGCGAAAAACAAACGAAAGAAAGCAGACGGAAGAATCAGTCTGAGTTAGTTACAGAACTCAACTAAATAACTGTTTTTTAAAGAATCAAGAAGTAGTTATCAAGAAGCAGTTGAAAACGAAGGCTATAAATATAAGTCGAAGTTAAAGACTGCAGGGTTATAGACACACACACGAAAAGAGTGACAAGAATTTACGAATGTTAGCAAAAATTATGCAAACTCTTGAGAGAGATTACTGTGAAAAAGCTAGAGTGATACTTTCTATAACAAGCTCGAAACACTTTTTAGTTTGAAAGTGATACAGATAGCCTGAAGAGGCTAAGTGTGAAAGAATATTGATTGTATAGAGACCTGAAGAGGCTCAGAGAAAAAGAATACTTGTAAAGTTTTGAGAGATAGTAGAATCTCAGAAAGTCATTTGAGGACTGGACGTAGCCCACGGTTTGGGATGAACCAGTATAAAAATTACTGTGTCGAAATTTCTCAACTCTCTCTCTTACTTAATCATGATTTTCGATATTATTGTTTTATGCAAGTCTCAGAAAATCTTTTACAAACTTGATTTACAGTAGTTCTTTTGAAACGAATAAGTTTTGTTTTAAGAGAAAAGAATTTTTCAAAAAGGGGTTTAGAAAAAAGTTTACCACAATTCAACCCCCCCTTATTGTGTATCTATCTATCATTACTGAGTATTGTATTAACGTGTGATTCACTTCACATATCATTTTTACTTCTAAACCGTGAGATAAGCACCAAACATCACAAGTTTCTCCAATACAAGGGCAACATCAGTCACCATTTTTAATCTCAAATTTCAATGTCATTCAGTCAGAATGAGGTTAGGGTCTCTTCTAGAAATTTTTAGTGCTATGTATTAAGGTTCATTTACAATTTAAATCACCTAATTTAGAGGCCAAAATAATGAGAAAATTTCAAATTGACCTAAGACAGAATTCCACAACATATTACCCTCTTGTCATATTCAACCAATTCCATGCAAAGTAACATCAGAGTAACACCAAGTTACCATTCCATATGCAAATGAACCTTTGAATCCATTCAAACGTACACAAACCAAAATTAAACTAAATGTAGTCCTAAACCTTGAAATTTGTCAGTTAGCTCTTCTTCTATTGCTCTTCTTTCTCTTTCCTTTTATCTTTTCTTGATTCACCAACTAAAAACACCAAAAATACATATCCCAATTGTAACAACCCAGATCACCCGCCCACAGATATTGTTCACTTTGGGTTGCCCTTCGGGCCAAATCCCTCATGATTTTGCTCTTCCCACCCTTGGGAAGACACATCTATGGTGGAGAGTTATCCATACCATTATAAGGTGTACTTCGTTCTCCTCTTCAACCGATGTGGGATCTCATCCTCCACCCCATTTAGGGCCCAACCCTCTTTAGGGCCCAGCATCCTACACTGGCACATCAGACTAGGAACCAGCTCTGATACTATTTATAATAACCCAGATCACCCACCCACAGATATTCTCCGCTTTGGGTTGCCCCTCGAGCCGAACCCCCCACAATTTTGCTCTTCCTACCCTTAGGAAGACGTGCCTATGGTGGAGAGTTATCCATACCCTTATAAGGTGTACTTCATTCTCCTCTCTAACCGATGTGGGATCTCATCATCCACCCCTTTACAAATGGTATCAAAGCCGGTTTGCAACCCGATGTGCCAGTGTAGGACGTTGGGCCCTAAAGAGGGATGGGACCTAAGGGGGTGGATGATGAGATCCCACATCATTTGCAGACAAGAACAAAGTACGCCTCATAAAGGTATGGATACCTCTCCACTATAGACTCGTCTTCTTAAGGGTGGGAAGAGCAAAACCGTGAGGGGTTTGGCCTGAGGGGCAACCCAAAGTGGATAATATCTATGGGCGGGTGATCTGAGCTATTACACCAATCCCATATCCAACCTTATAATCCTAGCTCTTTATAAGCAAAGCAAGAAAAGATGAAGATGAGCAAAAAAACTACTAACTTTTACCTTGATTTTCACCTAATATTAGCTTGATCCTTTCGAAAAATGATATGATTAAGGAGATGGAATGGAGAGGAGATGAGAAGAGAAAATTTTGGAGTTAAACCTATACACATCTCCCTCTCCCCTCCCTTCTACTCCACTTTTCATGAAGTTTCTAGTCTTAGACACATGTTTCAATCCCATTGGACCATATGTTGATTTTAGGTAAAATTGCTCATTTGGTCCTTCTTCTTCCTTTAATTCCCATATTGGTATATAATGTCATCAATTGATTTCATTCTAGTCCATATTTCAAATAAAATTTTTCATGTCCATGCTGAAATGAATAAATTACCAACTGATCCCTGTCTTTAAAATAATTACCATCATATCCCTTGCTATGCTTAGATACACTTAATTTTTTATGTTCACTTCTTAATACACTCTAGACATACTATAATGCTTCGAGGGTATATATTGGGACCTTACATTCATAGCCTAACAAATTGATTATGAATGTGTAAATATGCTTGTTGGGTTTACACCATATTTGTTGCTGCATGTACTTGAAGAGCTTAACTATGGAAACGGAAGATAAAAAGAACTGCTCCGTGGAGAAAAACAATTTGACTCAAAGAAGACTTGATATGGAGAATCCTAATGCAAGTAGTCCAAAAAGCATCACTGGACCCCTCACACATATTGGATATCTGAAATGAATATACTAGAACAATTTGATGAACTTGCCTTCATATTGTGTGTAGTAGCTGCAGAATCAAAGGATGGATATGATGGCTACATTTTCAATAGCTGTCAGTAGGGGTATATATGAGATGGTTTCTGAGATCATGAGGACAATTCCTGATGTTATTTTCATGGACAACAAGGACTACTTCATATCTCATATAACATTTTAAAATAGGAAAGAAAATGTATACAACTTGATATATCAAATGCAGCTACGTCAGAATATACTCTTGTCAGCTATAAACAACATTACAAACAACATTATGTAGTTAGCCCCCAAGTTAGGGCCGCCAACTTCAAGTTCTGGAGCAATTCTTCAATTGTAAAGGGAACTCTAATGGTATAAGGTCAAATTACAAACTCTATATCATATTTATATTCCATTCTTTCTGTAAATGATTTATTCTTTCTGGTGCAGGAAGTTGAAGATGTTGCTCAACTACCTTATAAAACAATGCCAAACTCATAAAATCAAACTTCAAAACATTTGTTCACTGAAGAGCATAAAGAATTAGTTAAAGAGGGTGAGAAATGGATGAAGGGAACAACTCAATTGTGCTCCACTGTGGCCTCACTCATCACCATAGTTTCTTTTTCCTGGATGATATCCATTGGTATCTAACCACTTACCTAAAGTATACCATTATCAATGACATGAAAATAGAAAATATTCTATATATAACCATACAACTCTCCCACCACTACGTGCCTTCCTAACCTAGGTTGCTTCTCAGTTATCCATGAAAAAGAAAGCAACCAGGAATTGTCCCTTTATGTTATAATCGACGTATGAAAATAATGGACATATAAAAATAATGCAAAACTTGGTGGATTATTGTTGGACCCCGAACTTTTCTTGGAAGTTAGAACTATTAAATGAGAAATTGTTGGCGATTATTCATGTGTAGAGAAAAGGAGAATTCTTGAATTTGAAATGAAGTAGAAAAGATGGTTTAGGTACAAGATGGGTTATATGTGAAATGTT
>JANZXV010000008.1:25996598-26007913 GCA_027576455.1 Erythroxylum roigii
ACAATGAATTATGATCAAAACAGTACAATCAATGAAAAACCCTAATTTTCCAGATTTGAGTTTAACCTTAGTTCTATCATTTCCAATGCCTTTAACACATCATTAGACATCCAAATAAACACAAATTAGGTCTTACCACATTCATTCATATACTAGGGCTAATACTTAAAAATTGCAGCACTTAATTCCTCAATTCATATGCACAATTCAACATCAAAATGCCATTACACTCAAGCTCAAACCATTTCTATCATACTATTTTCAATTCATCTTTAACCTAACCTTATAACCATCAATTCAAGCCATTAAAAGACATCAATTTAAGGCATCAAGACTCATAATCAATACATTCTAACTCTCATTCAATGCTTTTACCTACCATGACATGAAATTCATACTAAAACACCATTAAAACATAAGTTTAAAACCTTATTTCAATTACTTACCTATTAGCTTCCAATCCACACTTCTTCTCTATTCTCTTCACTTCTTTCTTTCCTATGCTTTCTAACCTCTTCTTCTAGCCTCAAGAAAGTAGATCATCATCATGGCAAAGCAAGAACTTAATTGTATAGTAGAGAAAGCTTTGAATTTGGGAGAAGATGAAGAAAAGGAAAAAATATCGATGGTGAGAAGCAACAATAGGAAAAGATGCCTTCGGATGGGTTATCTACACAAATGAACTTGTTCTTTTCTTGTTTTCACTAATGCAAACCGATAGGACCAAGGGAAAGGCATTAAATGATGGCATTTGGTGGAAGAGTGTGATTTGTCAATAAGTTTAAAGAAAAGTCAAACAATTACTTATTTAATCAATTCCAAGATAACTTCATTTTCGGTTATGGAGTACATGAAGCAAATCTTTCCATCTTCTTAAGGCATCACCGAAATTGCAAGGAGGGAGGCATTAAATGAAGGTTTGGTTTGGCAAATTGTGATTGGTTTATGGTTTATAAGAAAAGTCAAACTAAGCATTTAATACTCCAGATCAAAAATTAACCCAATCAACTCAATTGACCCCAATTTCAATCCCAAAATAATATACCCAGTAGTACAGCACCATTGGGTAGCAATTTTCGCTACCGAAAATCGACCGGTTCGCCAATTGGCGATTTTCCCGGTCCGGGAAATGTCTCCGAAAAATCTAGAAAAATTCCTAAAAATCCCTTAAAATAGAAAACAATTTATGGCGCACTCAGAATAATTTTTCAAACCTCCTAACCACGTTAATCCCAATAGAATTGTCTTAGGCCCAATTACCGGGAATGATCATGAATGCATGAACAGAAATTTCATGTGCACAAATGTGACTGTGTAACAATCCTATTATGCATGAGCAGTCCTATGTACTCTCAATCTAGCCCATCCTATGCCAATTTACCATTTTACCCTTCCACTTGAGGGTGGGATGTTACATTACCGCAGGGTACACACCGAGACGCTCGGAGGTCATTCCGGTACATATCCTACTATAAAGGCGAGCTACTATCTATCACTACATTCACTTCACATGGCATCATACCTTTCTTCACTTATAAAGCATCATATGAAAATCACAATATTTTAAAAACCAATTTTTTCCTCATTTCATTGCACAAAACCGAAAACCTACATTGTGTCTTTCAAACTTTACTACATGTACATCACTAAAACCTAGTACAAAAGTACTACATGAAAGAGGAAAATATATAAAATCTATATAAGCCGTCCAAAAATCCCAGCTGATCGACCTTTGAGCCATGAATTCTCTTGCCAAATCACAATCTACACGGCTGGTAGAGCCTCTCAGTAGCAAGAGTCGTCTCTCGATCCTAAAAAGACAACGTTGCAATTTTGGTGAGTTTTGCGAACTCAATGCGGTAACCATCATCGATTGTTCACTCAATTCATGCAACTCATCATTTCACATAACAAATATTTCACAAAATTTCACTTTACATTAGTATCACATTTTCACTTAAGCATAGGCAAATTTGGCATTTCAATCCAACAAACATAGTTAGCAAAATGCATATGAAATGCTCATGAGACACTTTTCTAATTATTACATTGTTATGACTGAGTGCCTGAACTATCCCGTATCCATTTAGGATACCAGGCTCATTAATAACTGTCCCTTATCCGATGAGGATATAGGGCTCATTTTATATAGTGAGCCTTAGGTTCTTAATCACTGTCTGAGCTCAAGGCTCTTTTCACACGTTGAGCTTTAAGCTCTAATCAGTGGCTACTCTAGTCACAACTCCCATTATCTAATCCTACATTCATGTATGGAATGCATCTCACATTTTCAATCAATCATATCATGAAACACATAGTTCTTCACATTCACATTCAAGCAACACTTCAATATACATTCCACATTTCAGAGTCATCGGACCTTCTGTCTGGAAATCAACTCAACCAAATCCCATTCATTCATCGTTCAAAACATAATTTTAAATAAATGATAATTGAGAGAACCCGCCTAGGTTACTCACTAGTTGCTCCCGAAGCTAATGCCTGGAAGTTCCGGCAATGTCTGGAGGTTGACGTTCCAGTTGCTCCTCTATATCAAACAACACACACATATATCACAATTTCGGGTCTACTGTTCACGATACATCAGAAAGTGTAACTGATGTAATTTGGTCATACTCTCTTCTAGAAAAGTGTTCCATTATGTCTTATGTTTCTATTAACACCAAAATCACTCAATTTAGTTTAGTAATTTGGAAGATATATCTCAAACATTTTCAGCTATTCTTATTAAAAAACAATATACTATGCACAACTTCCATCCAAACATTAAACATTTTAGAGACTGATTTAAAATTCTCCTTCTTTAAATAATTTGTAAGCCTGTATCTCTAGTGTACTCTGAATTAAAAATCATCTCATTTGGAATCCTACATGTCCAAATATAATCCAAATACTGAAAGGTGTTTAGTAAGATATTCCTATTTTCACTGTTCCAACAGATTCTACAGTTTCATTTAATCAATCTTTTCCATTTCAATTCCGAATGCTACAACGTTTTATGGGTAGGGAGAAAAGTGTGTTAGGAATCTATTGCTTAAAGAATCAAGTCATTTCGATGACTAAAGACGAAGTTATGGTCAGAAGAATCAAACAAGGTTTTTTCCTTAATCATATTGAACCTGTTTCAGGATAATAGACATAACTTTCTCTAGAGATATCAGATTAAGGTCATCTTAGGATATAAGATGAACAGTACCCAGAAGAAGTTTATGAATAGTTACAAAAGATACACGTCATCATTAGACGATACGTCATCAACAGACGACACGTCATCACCAAATGACACGTCATCACCTTACGATACGTTATCACCAGACGACACGTCATCACCATAGGATACAGTCTATACTTCTAGACATCTTCCTTTATAAAGACTATAACTTTTTACTTTGATGTCCAAAAATTTCATACTATATATCATTGGAAAAATAAAGAAAAAGATCTATAACTTCCATGAAGACATTTTTGCCAAAATCTGCACAGATTAGTATAGTTTATTCATGGAAGTTTCAGATCAAAATTTTAACTTCTCTTTTTCATTCACTATTCTTCTTCTTCTTCCACTAAATCCTACACCTCAATTTTCATTTTCACTTTTTTTGCTCCATTTACATTCAACTTATCCACAACAATTTCACAGTACCCTTAAAAATGCAAGTTTACTAAAAAAATCTCAAAAGCATCAAAAACCAAATATCACGTATACAGTCTTCATATTCTGCATTTTACATTCTCTAGACATTTTTCTATCTCTTTATTCTCTACAATTTCTTAACTTTCTTCCTCTAACTATCATTTATACAATCTTTCTCACCTTATACCATCATCTTACAACTGTTTTTTCCAACTCAAAAACCATTCTTTTGGTTATCTCTAAACACTCACATATACAGTGAAAACAGAGGCTTCACTTTTGTTTTCTTCAACTTGATTCTACACCTAACTAAACATGTTTTCTAAGATCATTCAACTCCAAGGAAATCATTTCTACATTATCTGATCACAAATAACCATCAAATACGAAATAACATTATATCCACTTTTTCATCTCATCCGCACGGTATTCATGTAGATATACACGTAAATGCCATGATTATGCAACTGATAGTAAATCATCAAATTTATTTCATAAATCCCCAACTCTAAAAGATTTATTCACTACTTACTTGTTGAAAACTCCAAAATCTTCAATTATCTTTAAGCCCTAAATTTCATGCAAATCACATGTTTCATTGTGTTAAATGACCATCTTTTGGTTTGTCTTAAGGTAGAAGACACAAATAGCAACGTGGGTTTGGTATAGGAAAAGGAAAAGCAAAGACATTTCTTAGAAGGTGTTTGAAGAAAAACTCAGTGTATGGGAAGAAAATTTAAACAATGTGACAATGAAGAAGAAAACTTAGGAAAAAACACTTAGTCTTTTAACTCTTAGATATCAAAACTTGCTTCTAACAAAAGTATAAAAAGCAACTTAACACTTGTCACTTTCCTAAGGTCTAAGCTCTAACCAAGTTTCTTTTAAACTAAACTCTTTAACTCTCATCTTTACAATCCAATTATCTCTAAATATCCCTTTTGATTCTTTGTTCCCTATTTTTCATACAAATCCAAAAATTTTGAAAATAAATCCTAAATTCACCAAAATTTCAGAAATACAACAATTCCACTAATCAATAATATTTTCAATATAAATATATTCAATTTCTCAAAATTTCCTAAAAAATCACAACTCAAACCAATTTTACCCGGAATTATTCATGAATGCATGTACAATTATTTTCATGTGCAGAAAAATTCACTATTCACTTGTATGTGTATGCCATATTATGCATGAGCATGCAAATGCATTTCTAAGCTCTCATTAACCACTCATATTACTATTTTTACCTTCCCATAGGTAATAGGATGTTACATATGTCCTGGATCTTAGCATGACAAGTGTCATGACATGTGTCTCACTCCCTCACCACACACCTACACCCACACTTTTTACACATGAAAGACCACCTTATCTCTTGTTCTTGTTACTTGTTACCTTCTTCTTCCTTCTCACCGTCGGCACATCCAGACAATCTCCATCACCTTGAGCTTTGCCAAGTTTATGCACTTTGCCACTTCAAAATCCTGTTGACTTCATCTTGTGATTGAAACCCTTTTTATTCCACCTTGTTCTTGGAGTATGCTTTATGCTTGCATGTTTGAAGGGCTAAGTTAGCTTGATGATTGAAAAGGTCTAGAGTTAAACAAGTAAGTGATTTATTGACCTATTACAATATATGTTAGCATAACATTTATGATCATTAAATTGAGATGAATTGCATATAGGGTTGAAGATGAAGTGTGCTGAAAATTTAATTAATGGATAGGTTGTTATATAGATGAATTAAATTGAGATTTGAAGTGTAATAAAGGTTAATTTATTCTAAAGAAAGATGCTAGAGTAGTGTTCTTGAAATGGGAAAGAACTAGGATTACATGAATAAAAGTGAATGAAAGCTTTTGTTTGGTTTTTGATGCATAAAAGATAAATTGTTTATGAGTTACCAATTGAATGATTTTGAATTGAAACTATAGATGAATTGATGAGGAATTGAAGTATCTTTAAGGTATAATGAGGTATAATTGATGGACTATCATAAAGGTGTTAAATTTTGGATGAAAAGCTGAAGGGAAATGAAGGTGAACTTTCGGTTCACCTATCCCATAATCGTAGGAATTGTATTAGTTCCTTCCCACAATTGTGGCAAAGTTTGGAAGTAAGAAAATTTATGTTTTGTGTTTTTATTGAATCATATAAGGATAAGGCACTATACATTGGTGTATTTGGCCTTGATTGGTGCTTTAAATGAACTTAATTTGATGTTGAATCAATCGATTAAGTATTCTGATAAGTTTAGGTTGTTAATTGATGTTATAATTTAAGGAATGGATTTTTGATATCAATGTATATGAATTTTGGAAGCATGAGTTGTTAATGGTATAAAGATGCTCTTATGAATGCAAATGTGATTCAAAGGATATGAACAATGTGAATTAGGTATAAATGATTGAGAATTGTGAAATTATGTAAATATATAATGCTATAAAAGGATTGGTGAATGTAAGATTGATGAATTGAGAATAATCAAGTTTAATTAAGGTATAAACCTAATTGCAAACTAGATATATACAAGCTATAATGAATGAATGATCAAAGACTTGTGACTAAGGATACATACCCGGGAAAGTCAATTAGGCATGCATTGAACATGACACGTATATATATATATATATGTGAATGATTGAATAATCATATGATTGATCAACTCATTAATGTGTCAAATATGTGTGTATTTCATGAAGATCGATACATAAGTTAATCCTCAACATCCAGATATTACTAGGTCATCAAGGTAATAGCTTATCTAGAGCGTACTGTGAGTTAACCTAGATGTTTTCTCATTATGTTTGAGCTGTTTTTTATTAACTATCAAATATTGAATTGTTATTAACATAAATGTGACAATTCCGTTTAGGAATCTATTGGAAGTGCTTTATAATTGCATATGAATATAAAATATGTGACCAATTGAATGATGAATGCCGAACTTCGATCCGAAGAATGTGATATGTGACTTAAGCACATCGAATGAGAAATACTAAATGCATACTATGTAATTTGTTGCATCTCATTACATTGAAATGCATGAACAAATAAAGGAGTTGTGACCGGAGTAGCAACTGTGTGAAAAAGAGCTTTAAGCTGAAAAATGTGATAAAGAGCCTCAGGCTTAGATACAATAAGCCCGGTATCCACAAATGGTATGGGATAGAAATGAGCTCGTTATCCACGATGGGTACGAGACAGTATAGACGCTCAGTCACAACAAAGTAAAAATGAATTGGAGTCACAAGTCCATTTACATATGCATCCTTACACATTAAATGATCAAATTGACATGCCTTATTGAATTGAGGTGAATTAGTGAATTGTCTAAATGTATAAAGTATGTGATGTGATATTTAATACTGAATGATGTGAAATACTTGTTGAAATGAGATATGTTTTGCCTATGTGTTTCTGACTTAAAGGAAAACATCAATGATGATTCACTCACTAAGTTCGCAAAACTCATCAAAATTGCAACATTGATTTTTCAGGTTCAAAGGAGACCTAGCTAGTCTAGATGAAGTAGTTTCTGCATTTAGACTTAGGTTAGTGTCGGGATCAGTTGTACCTACAATTTTCATCCATTATTATGTATCAAAGAATTGTATCTCTCAACTGTTGTACAATGTATATGTGAATTTAGAAAGGAAATGACATTCGAGACTTTATATGTTTGTGAATAAAGATGGAACAAAATGATTATTGGAATGTTTTATGATATGTGTGATGGTTTAAAATGTTAATGAATTAAATTGATCATCTTAACGTGCCATTCTTGTAGAGTATGTTCTCAAATATCCTTTGATATGTGGGGCATATGCTCTATGGGAGTGGTGTGTTACATTGAAAGAGTTAAAGGGAAAAGAAAGAAAAAACAAGTTTGTGTCTTATGTTGAAAATTTAGAATTTCTCTGAAGCTTTTCTTGATATCTCCTCTTTGATCATGTTGACATATAGCTGCTGCCTCTTTTTGGTGTTTTACATTTTTTGGAACAATCGTGACTTGGAGTCATGATTGTTCTTTACGTGATTCAGCATCTCTACCACAACCGTAATCAATGTCACAATCGTGATGGAGAGTCATATAGCTCCCATGCACGCCTATCACGGTCGTGCTCCTTGTACATAATCATGACATCCTTTAAGCTTCCCACATCTTCTTCATCTTTCAATTTTCTGATTTCCAACACCCAAAAACACATCAAACACCTCTTGAAACACAAAATTAAGATCAAATTGTTGCTCTAAACCAAACAAACACATAGAATACATATAAACACTAACAATAACACAATTCTAAGCCTATACACATGATAATCATTTAAGAAATACTTAAAAGCACACTTAAACACCTAGAAAAACATATGATAATCTACACCTATTAGTTAGCCCACCCTATGTTTAAAAGTGTTAAAGAAATCAAATAAGGTGACCTAATATCACCTTATACCTTTTCTATATGCATTGAAGTATTATCCAGGCTCATTTCTCATAATATTGATCAAATAATGTCGTTTAAGTTTCATTATAAATGCAAGAATTTGAATCCGTATATCTTATCATTTTTTAGATGATTTAATTTTATTTTGTGGAGCTAACCGGGACTCAATCAGTACCCTTATGCACACCCTTAAACATTTCTCTATTCTATATAGCCTTAAAGTAAACTTTTTAAAAATTCAACTATTTGTTTCTCACTATTAAGATGAATTGACACCGGAACTTTCAGGAATATCAAATCTACCAATCCACAAAGCTCCTATCAAGTAGTTAATAATTCCCATCAACATATCTAGACCTACATTTATGAATTGTGCCTCACTCTTTGAATCAGTTTCAAAGAAGATTTTCAGTTAGAAGTGTAAGATACTCTTTATACAGGGAGGAGTTAACTTATCTTATCCATTTTTCAACAATATACATGCCTATTAGAGCTCTCATATGTTCTAGCCTCTCAATCTTATTAAATCTATTTTAAAAAACTACTCAGAAACATTTTGTAAAGTGGACAATCGTCTTTGAGAACAATTGCTAAAGTCAATTGGAAAAATCTGATTGGATAAAGAATAAGGGTACTTTGGGATAAAGTGTATAAGAACTACCAACAAGGTCTTAATGGCTAAAAGAAATTGGAGATTATTCAATGATCCTAAGACCTTGTGGAAAAAATAGATGCATAAAGAGTATCTCAATGGAAGCAGCTTTTGGAGTATGAAACTTAAAGCTAATACATCTTAAGTATTCTGCCAAATGCTGAAATTTTGAGGCTATTTAGTCAAAGAAATGCAAGCTCATATAGGCATTAGGAAAATAACCAATTTTGGTTTGCTAACTGACGTGGGATTGGTCCCTTTCATCTACTAATCATATTTAATACTCTGCAACTTGTAATTCGTGTCAAAGCAGAAGTAAAAGTGATAATTAAGGATGATAAATGGCGTTGTAGGCATAGATGACTAATTGAGATTTTGAATTCCCTCCCTAATTATAGGCCTAACTCCTTTGAGGATGGCTATTTTAACTGATCAAGTAACAAATTGGTAAATTCATCAACTCTTCTTATGCATCCATTTTCAAACCTCTCTAAGCAGTTGTGCCTCAGAGAAAACTGATATTGTTTAATAATCGTTTACCAAAGGCTTGTTTCATCTTATGGTTGACCATTAGGAAAACAACTTAAGACACTTAATAGGATCAAATGGAACTCTAACCATAATGGCATATTGTAATATCCCGTTCCCTTGTGAAGGGTTGAAACCCTAAAATGTGATATGAGTGAGCTCAAAGAGCATAGTTTGTCGGAAAAATGAGTGTGAGACCAAAGGCTTTGAAGAGGGTTTGTGTGAGTCATGTCCGTTTAACAGACATAGAAGTCCGTTTAACGGACAGCTTCGGGTGAATGGGAGCAAGTTGGGTGATTCATGTTCGTTTAACGGACATGCAGGTTCGTTTGACGGACCTTCTCGGGAGAAATTGGAGCGCTTGGTGGTTTCATGTCTATTTAACGGACACTCTCGGGTGAAATTGGATAGCTTGGCCAGTCTATGTCCGTTTAACGGACATGTAAGTCTGTTTAACGGACATCCTCAGGACAATACTAGTGAATTGCATTTTTGATCGTTTTAAATTTGGTACATGTGGTCTTAAGTGAGATTAAGATAAGAATGCATCATATTTGGGTGCACATTGACGAATTAGATAATTGTACACATTAAAATCATTGACCATGCACTCAATTGACATTTTTCGGTTATAATTGGTAATAAGTGTGATTGGTTTGAGAATTGTGAATTGTGGCTATTGAAAATTTATTTGGAAAGTGAAATTGTGGGTTTTGCGTTTTTGAAGAATTTTAAGAAATTTTCCTGAAATTTGTGGAGATAATTTTCGGACTAGGAAAAATGCTGGGTGGCAGACCAATTGGTCAATGATTGTAGAATTTATGGTATATGGTATTGAATTTTGGGCATAGGGCTATAAGAATTTTTGACAAGTATTGTTATTGGGACTTAGGCTTGAAATTGACTATTGGGCTTGGAGTTGATTAATTAAGAAGGGTTGATGTTGAGCTTGACACATGGCCAAATTATAGCCATGTATTTGTTTAACTTAACCTAAGCTTGCTTTAATTTAAGCTCTCCTCTACCCTCTCATACGACACTCTCATTTTGGAGGACCATTTAGTGTCTTATTTTTGTTCTCTTCTTCTCTTTTTCGTGATCTCATCTTCCTCCCTCCACCTCCTTTATGGATTGTTGACACCTACCATGAACCTTGCTCCATCTTTCAATTATACTTGCATCTCATTGATTCTTCAAGTTGGCACAAGAAAACCTAGCTTGACCTCTCTCAAAATGAAGAACATGGGGAGCAAGGAGATTGAAGGAAAAATCAAGTAAGTTTAGTGTTATAAGTCATGAATATGGTTAATTGAAGCTTGCATGATGAGGGTTTGATGAATTGATTTGGGTTTTGCAAGGTTTGTGTATAAATATCTTGAGTGATGTAAATTCTTGTTCATGTTTGTTTTTGGATGTATTTTGATGGGTAAAAGTGTATGTAAGGATACAGAAAGGTTTAGAGATGGATTGGTTTCCAAAGAAATGCATGGATGAGTGTATAATGTTCTTATAAATGGATGGTGATATATGCCCGTTTTTTATTGTGATTAAGTGTAGGCCATGAGATGTTTATGAGTGATAGCTTGAGTTGAAGTGAGTAGTGAATGATGGGGGAAGATAGGAATTAGGCATAAGTGGTACTTGATGAGTTAAATGGTAGGAATGAATAAGTGTAAAATCTGGAAATTTGCAATGGTTTGATCTTTGGAGTGTGCTCTGATTGGATAGTCATAATTGTTTTTATAATTGTCTAAATGAGTTGAGATTCGGCTTAAATGAAACTAGAGACAATTGGCTACAAACTTTATGAAGCTATTGATTGTGAATGTGGTCTTGAAGAGTCCCACATGTTGGTATGAAGTTGTGAACTTAAGTGTTGAAATTGTTGAGAATAAATGTATATGATTGTGTTTCATGTCAAGTGTTTATGATCAATAATGGGATATCATTTGGCTATGAATAATGTTAATTGAAAGGGAATTGGAATAATGGATAATTGATGAGTAGTTGAACTAGAAATAATT
>JANZXV010000008.1:26008013-26018329 GCA_027576455.1 Erythroxylum roigii
AAATACAACAATAATCATCAACAAGATGAAAAATCAAAGAGTTGAGAACAATATCACCCTTAAAATCACAGCAACTTCGACTAAAGATCTGGGCACCTTGGAGACCTCCAAATCCAATCTCCACCGTTCAGAATAAAGAACAAAGAGAGAGGAACCTCTGGTTAAAATTTCAGGTCGATCCGACAAGAAATCACCATGTAATCGGAGGTTGTAAAAATACTGCGCAAAGTTGGAGAAAAAACGAAAATTTCATCTTCTCTCTCTTTTTCCCTCTCCTTTTGTTCTTTCGGCTGAACACACTTACCTACACAACTCTTTAGGTTTTTTTAAAAAATCTTTTATATGTTAGGCTTTGGGCTCCACTTAGGAGTGGACCCAAAAACCAACAGGATCCTGATGCACTCCTTTATTCAGTCGACAATTGGTTGAGAGAGTTCATGAAAGGAATACACATTGGATGCAGTGACAGAGCAGTCACTACATGGAACCTTATCCAACTTTTGGTACCATCTTAAGACACTTTCTCAAGCCAGGCTTCATCTGGGGTATAATATTACTGCTTGAATGTATGGTGTAACTCAGGAAATTGCGCCGTGATAAAGCCGCCCAATTGTCTGCTAATACTGGAAGTTACAATATTCACATAAGCACAGATAAGGGTTAGATTTTGGTGTTACATCCTTTAAATGCGAAGTCTTTTAATTATAAGCTTTTGTATTCGGGCTCTTTCCTCAGTTTCTCACCTTGTCTAACGCCTATATCTGGATGGTTTGGAATTACATAATTCCATCTCACTTTACTTTTCAAAAAAATCATCTAAAAATAATTCATTTATTTTATCTCAATCGAATAAAAAAAAGCAACTTTAGTTAAAAAAACATCTTTCTTAATTACTAAAAAAGCAATTTAAATTTTTAAAGCAACTAATTAATATAATTTTTAGAAAACAATTTTCTAAAATATTGATTAAGAATCAATGCAATTATTTATCTAAAATAATTAAGAATCGATGCACAACAGAATACACTCACCCAGACAAGACACACGTGCTTTTAAGCCAAAAACGTACACCAAAAGCGCGATTTCCAGAACCACATTCAACGCGAAACAAATCACAGGCGGCATGCTTCATCTGTTTTCAGGAATATAAAAGCTAGGGGATATGCTGACTGTGTTTTCAGAAGCTCCAAAATTGGAGGCATGCATTAGATTATGTCAAAAGAAGAAACAAATATGAGGCATGCAATTGTTTTTTCAAGAAATAGAACAAATAAAATTTAAGTTTTTCCAGATGTCCTAAAGCATGGCAATATTCATATTGTTTTCCAGAAACGAAAGGGGGGAGACATGCGTTGGACTATATTAGAATAAAAGTTTTGTTTTGTAGAGACAAAAGGGGGAAGCATGCATTGAGCTGTTGAGAATAAAAGGTGCGGGTCATGGATTATATTATTTTCATTAAATTAAATAAAACCCTAATTTATAATATATGAGAAAAATTCATGGATTATGTTATTTCAATTAAATTAAATAAAACCCTAATTTATAATCTCTAATCAGTATGAGAAAAATTCATAAATAAATTAACGCATGTGGGAGGATATCAAAATCATATAACTTTTGTGTTAATAAATTTTAACTTTTAATTTTATCAAATAATAGCATAAAAGAGAATTTGATCCCTTTTTTATTTTGGAAGTTTTGCAAACTTTAAGAAAACTTCAAATTTAAGTCTGACTTAATTAAAATAAAATTTTCTTTTTTAAACTAGTCATTTATGTGTGACTTATTAAGTTTCGATTATGTTTGTAATGATTATGCATTATAATTATAATTATTTTAATTATATTTAGTTCTCTAAATAAACAATTTATAATCATTAATCAAGACTAAGCTCTAACAATATGTCATGATCATTCAAATATTATGAATATTAAAGTTGTTTAACTCAACATATTTATACATGATTATGATGTGTAATTTAATTCTTTGGTTATTTAATACTTTAATTGGACATATAATATGAAATTAGTGCCTGCTATATTTAAATTCAATCATGTTATTGTTACTAATTAATATAACAACAAAAACATTAAGCAGAAATCCCGCTGACGTATGTTATGGGGAGATTCAGTAATATGCAACCTTACCTATAATTAATAAAGAGATTGATTTCAAATGACCAACATAAAATGATGGAAAAAAATAAAAATAAAATACAAAATACAAAATAAAAGAAAAAGAAAAAGTAGTAGTAATAGTAGTAGTAGTAATAATAATAATTGATGTTTCAAAATATCTTTTTAAACCTCAATTCGCTTTGGCTAGAAATTTGAAGAATGAAATATTCTTCCCAATTAATTTATCATGATGAATGTTTCATTTACTTACTTAACTATTTTCATATAATTCTTACCATATCTAAATAGTACCAATTAAGATAATAGGTAAAATCAAATTAAAATATAGTACTTTCTATATAAGATACTTTATTAATTTCAAATATAAGGATTAATTATACATTATCATAATGAGGAGATTCACACATACATATATATAAGCAATATTTCATTTAGGATCCTAATAATCGGATCAATTCAATGAACTTATTCTTTGATAAATACCAACATGTTTATTTATGTATCTTTATATTTTAATTTATAAAATTAATTACTTTTCATATTTTAATTTATAAAATTAATTACTTTCTTTATAAGAAAATAAATATGTTTTAGTTTTATTGTTCCATCAGTATTTCATTCTAAAAAAATTATAGGTAAAAAATTTAAGAATAACACATAAATGCGAATTGAATATTATAATTATGATCTCATTACAAGTTTAATTATGCAGTAATTATTCTAAAAATTATCTTTAGTATTAAAATATTAAATATAATTAATAGAGATACATACAAGTAAAAAATATTTTAAATTAGTTATACACCAAATTCATAACTGTTTAATTAGCTGTACGACATACAATAATATTAACAATTTGAAGCCAAACAACTGAACAGCCTCTCCTCATCCAGCTAGAGAATCACTGAAGCGATATCCCTTGTTCTGTGTTTGTCCAACTTTACAGCTTTATCTATGTCTGTTATTAGCTTAGTCCCCTTTACTTTAAGGTTCTGTAGATTTTGTTTGTATGCTGCCAATCAAGTCTTCTCCTTTTGAAAATATATTACATTCTTTAATTTTAAAAAAACATCAAATTAAAGACAAAAGTAAAATTAATAATTAAATGGATATGAAAATTATATAGAAGTTGTTATTTTAGTGACTTTTTTGTGGTAGCCATAAATAATAATAACTAAATTATTAAACCTTCGCACCTTTCGTGATGACGCCTTGGATATAGGGAGAGTTACTTCACAGGTGATCTTACAAGCTATGGAGCAGCTCAGCCTAAACACTAACGGAAGGTAACTACATTGTATTATGGTTTGGAATTCCTATTGTTTTTACTACAGGTTCAGGGCCATCTCTGCGGAGCCAGCGACCGGGTGGTGGTGCCTCCTCCCCGGGGGTCATACTAGCTGGTTGTGTTCCTCTGGTTGTGATTTGCGGACTATGTATGTAGTATAGTTTTGCGGATTGGTGTGGTTTGTTGGTGATCTTTGAGTGGCTTTTATTGGGTACTGGGGATTTTATGTAGTAGGGTATTGGACTTAGATTTCTTAGGCTGCTTGAGAGGCGAGTATTGAGGGTGAGCTATTTCCTTTTGTGTTTGTGTTGTTCCAGTGATTTCTCCCTCGTAGTTCTTTTGTGGGCCAGAGATTCTGGGTAATCTCTAGCAGTGTATATAAACTATTCATTTTCTTATAAAGTTTTCTGATTTAACAAAAAAAACTAAATTATTTATGCATATCCACACATAATTTACGGTATGTAAAAATAATTTAATTAATTTAAATCATAATAATATTACCATCAAACAATAACTATTCAATTGAGTCCAATGCATATCTAACCTTTGGATTAGGTTTTGGCATCAATATCCAAAAACACATCAGGCCATTCGGTCAACATTGATGGTTATAAACAATTTCCAATTTAGGATAGGTTTATACCATTAAGTAAATGAATCAACTTCTATTAATTTCCCCATCCATGAACATGAAATTAAGGCGAAACTAGTGAAGCTAAGGTCGGAATTGACCTACTTTTCACTTCGCATTGAATTTGTAGTTTTAAAGAAGGGTATCAGGTTCTTATCTGGATAGTTATGATACAGTTCTTCAAGATTTGATGCTTAAAGGGATCTTAAATTATTGGTCCGAGAAGAAAGAATGTCTTTTGAAGACAACTAGTTAATGGAATTTCTTGAATCTTGTAAATGAAAAAAGTTTAAATGATCATCTTTATTATTATTTATTTAATCAGAATAATGGATTATTATTATTAAATAATCGTTATTCTTTTCAGTTATTTTCACCGTTGGTTGGATCAAGCGCATAGCGGTGGGTGGTGCCATCATTATGACAGGTATATATGATTCATCTTTGGTGACACTTCCACGCATTAATTGGACCACCTCGTAAGAGTAGATCGCCAATCATTTTCCCATAAACGCGATGACAGAAATACGACTGTCTTTTATTGATTCTCCTTCATTTCTGGAACCTGGCAAGGGTAAAGAAGAGGAGCAAAAGGCGGGATTTTGCTTCCTTTCATTTGAGAACCGAATGCACCGTACAATAATTACATTAAGAGTGAAACCATTTGCAATGGTAATTTACTCTTCGACCTGATGCTTATTTATCTGAAAACTGATTAAAGACAAAGTCATCAAATTTGGGGTTGCTTGGCATTTTCTTCCTTCTTCTTTCGAAACCGTTAATCAGCACCACCTGAAAGTTATAAGAATTGAAGTGAAATACAAAACGGCCCTTCTAGTCTCACCCCAATAATGTGCAGGGAATAAGGATAAGCAATTACCGTAACTCCTTGGAGTTCTGCATTTAAAACATTCTGTCCTGCTGGCATAATTGTGCACGCCGCATCCGCCCCTGTCGAGTGGGACTTGCATTAATGATTGGAATAGATTCTCAGGGAAAAAGACACATTATGTGTAATATTTAAAACATGCTTGTTGAATATCCAATTTAAGGAAACAAGGTTATTTCACAGATTAAGGCAGGCAGAGCAATCTTTTAAGCAAAAGATGGAACAATCATGTCATGGGAAAATTTATAGGGATGATGCAGTTTTCTCAATTTTTTACCTGATCATTACATATTTCATGTCAATACTGCAGCATCTCAGCAAATTAATAAGATAAAATGCCAAGTTGAACAGACCTTGAACACACCCAGTCACCGGATTTCCAGCCAGGAGGAACACCACCATCCGGACCACAAATGCTACCTCCACAGCCAGGGGCGTAATCCATTTTTGTTGCACCACATCTATAGCAGTTCATACGACTAGCGTAATTGTGAGCTCCACAAGTGCAATACCAATCACCAGCCAATACCTCTGTGCGGTTGTATAGGTAGGTTGCTACATCTGGGCCACCGTATTTTGGATATTGGCATCGTTGGCAAGCTTCCCGTTTCTTAAAATTTTGGTGTTGGCAAGCAGCACACAACCAATCTCCTCCTGTCCAGCTCATGTTTCCGACCTGGTGATTATCTGAATGATACGAAATTAAGAATTATACAGCGACTTCGAATATTAGTGATCTACATCGATCAGATTAGTGAGTAGGAGATCTAAAACGTGATAACTTTCTTAAGCGTTGAAGCTTAATTGAAGGGTAAGGATTAAAAGTTATATCTCCGAGATCGTTCTTCAAAGTTGGCACCTGTAAATCTTTACATTATAGACGAAGATCCCAACTCTTGCGGCTGCTATTAAGTGAAAGCTTAAAACAGATGGTAATCATCAAAACAGAGAGCATTTTTATACATTTTATGCCAATGTTCTAAACAGTGCTCCTCGACTGCTATTGAACTTCGATGTATAGTTTCTGGATTACGGCAACTGTTATATGGGTCTATTGGGGTCCGTTATACCCTCAATCAAATTTGTTTCAACTTCAATTACCGCAGTAATCTGGAACTCTTGTGCGTTTACTATTTAGAATATTGGCACTACTGTTGAGATTAAACTAGCTAGACAGCTCTTACAGATTAAGTGCACCAAGACCGATTGTTGATAATGACAGGTTGCACTTTCTCTATATTATGCTATCGAGAAGCAGAACTCCTTGAAACCATGAATGATTGAATTCAAGGAACTTCTAACATTTGAGCTGCCGGAAGCGGACCCGTGCAAGGTAGAGTGCATGAACGAGTGTTTCGATTACGAATTTACAGTTTGGTAAACCGTACTACAAGCTTCCTGATCATGATTAGTACTTGAAATAGAGAGTCTAAAGAGATCGGCACTAACCTGAAGAAGGAAAATACCGAAGGCCAAAATGATATGTCACTAAGGTGGCTCTATGATTATTAAGAGTAGCAGAGTTGGAAATGCTGTTGGTGAGCATGTTGTTTGGGCTGGCAGACGTTATATACATATTCAGAGCTGCTATATCTGTGGGACCTCTTTACGGAATTTTCTTATCATTATTTGCCTTTCTTCAGATGGCGTGGTTAAGTTTGGATTCCAAAAGGAGAAAACGGAAATGGGAGACATAGATGAAGATACCTGCCCTTACGATTGCCTCCTCAATTATTGTCCTCACGCAACAGAGCTTTCAAAAGTTTGAGATAAACTAGCTAGGAGTCGGTCCATTGACACATACATTTTTCATCATATCTTTATTCGATTCCTACGTTTTTTCTTTTACATGTTGAACTTCTTTAACACCCTTTTGTTCATTTAAATCTAGAACTTTTTTAACATTATCATTATAAATATTCATTCCAAAAATAAATGGTGCCTTTTAAAGATTTTTTATTAATCTTTCATAATCAGCAACAAATTCAAATTTCTGTTAATAAACAATATGTCATCTACGTACAATACTAGAAATGCAAACTCATATTAAAAAATTCTGTGTATCTTTCTTAAAATATAAAGTTATGACCTCTTCATGAGTCCAAATTCTCTGTCTAATATTATGATATCTTATTCTGTCCCATGAATCTTAGTAATTCATTTATGTGGGTCCTGTGTGGGTTTTGCACAAATAAATGCGGGTCCTGTATAAATGAATGACTGAGATTCAAAAGACAGAATAAGACACCATAATATTGAACAGAGGATCTTGTCTCCCTCTTCATAAAATATTAAGTACCATTATTATGATGCATGTTTCAATCTAAAGAGTAACTTCCTCAATCTACAAACATTGTATTCATTTCTCTTCCCCTTTAAACCTTTAGATTGTTTCTTGTATATATCTTTACTAGATCGCAGTTCACGAAGATTATCTTGATATCCATCGTCAGAAGGTCAAGATCAAAATGAGTTGTTAAGTCATAATGATCCTGAATTAGTTTTTGGTTGAGACTCATGAGAAGGTATTATTGTAGTTCATTCTCTTTTTGAGTGTATCTTAGCGACAATCCTTACTCTAAACCTCTCCACCTCCATATCCATCATCCATTTATCAGAATAATCACTCAACATTGCTTCATCGTAGGTAAAAAGATCCATAATGATCTCCCAAAATTCAATCATTCTCACCTAGATAACGAAAAAGTCGTTCAACTATGTAGGCCACTATCTTTTAGAGAACATTTCAGTAGTGTTATAATACTTAATAGCATCTATGCTACCTCCAACATCAAGAGTTAAAGAAGTATCCAATTGATCACTGCATACCTCCAGTAGTTCATCAGTAACTCTTTCATACTCGTTATGTACTATTACTGGATTAGGCTCCTCAACCATTTCAACTCTCAATGATACATCTCTTGCATTATTTTACTACTATGATTAGGTCAGTAAAATACGTGGCCTTTTGAAACTTCAAGAAACCCTATAAAGAACTCATTAGGATTTGGTTTTTTCTTTAGTGAGTTATAAATTTTTATCTTAACTTGAGAACCCCAAACCCTTAGGCAGCTCAACTAAGGTTTTTACATATCCACAATCAAAAGGAGTTTTGTTAACTCTCTCAATAGGAATACATTTTAGGATGTAGAGTGTTGTCTTTAATATCTTGTCTTATAGATACTTAATAATCTTTGATCTCTCAACCATTCTCCTCATTATGTCTTTTACAATGCAATTTCTCGTCTCTGCTACTCCACTCTTCGCCGCATTCAAACTTGGCAACCTTAATGGGTTTATTGAATTGCTTCCCAACCTTTGCCTTAAATATTTTGAACTTCTCTAAGGACTCAAACTTATTCACTACAAGAAAATCATAAATTACAAACGGAAAATTACCAACGGAATAAATATTGTAGCTAATTAAAGACGGAAAATCAATATTCATCGGTAACGCTATCATGAAAAATTCCATTTTGCAATGGACAAAATTTCTATTGGTAAAGGTGGAGGGAAAATATCCCAACAAATTTTTCAATGGAATATAGAGACAAAAAAGTCATACTCATTGGTAAATTAGGCAGGAATTGTAACATCCCATTACTTGTGGAAAGGTTAGAATAGTAAATATGAGTAATTTACGAGAGGCTTAGAAATGTTTCTTTATGCTCATGCATAATATGCCATACACATAAACATGAATAGTGAAATTATCTTCACATGAAAATAATTGTACATGCACTCATAAATAATTCCGGGTATAATTGGATTAATTCGTGAAGTTTTGAGAATTTTGAATGTTTTACATTGAAAATTTTACGGGTTAGTGGAAATATGGTATTTGTGAATTTTGGTGACTTTAGGAATCAATTTTGGAAATTATAGAAAATAGGAAAAAAGAAATCAAAGGAAGCTTTGGAGATAGTTGGATTGTAAAGATGAAAGTTAAGGCAGTTAGTTTCAAAAGAAACTAAGTTAGAGCTTAGGTATTGGGAAAGTGACAAGTGTCACTTAGGCTTTTGTACTCTTTCTAGAAGTAGGTTACTATTCTTTGAGAATTGACAGGTTAAGTCTTGTCTAAGTCACTTTTTCCTTATCATCTTCTTCAAAATTACTTCCCATATGTAGAGTTTACACTTTCTAAGAGACTTATGTGTTTTTCCTTTCCTACACCAAACCCCTTTTGCTATTTGTGTCCTCTATCCTAAGAAAAACCAGAGGCTGGTCATTGTACTCAGTGAAGCACGAAAATCGTGTGGAGTTTAGAGCTTGAAGATTTTGAAGTTTTTAGTAGGTAAGTGGTGAAGAAATCTTTTAGAGTTTGGGATTTATGAAATAAATTTGATGAGTTACTATCATCTGCATGGAAAATGACATTTTCATGTTTGTTCATAAATACTGTGTTGTTGGGGGATGAAAAATCTAGTTATGGCGTTAATTTAGTGTTTGAAAGATTATGAGCATATAGGTTTTGTAAAATATTGAAGGTTTGAAAATCTGGAAAATGCTCACTGAACATGCTTCATTCTTTTAGCCACAACGTTTTTTCTAGTTGTCCAAACAAGATGATTCTTAATTTGAAGTAAACTAGAGATATATGGATACATTTCATATGAAGACATCTAAATTCAATTCTGTCTCTAAGGATCTCAAAAGTTGTCATTAAGTTGAGAAATGGGTGCAGGATGTTAGAAGCTGATTGTAAAATTCGTGTTCTGATTTCAGAAGAAAATTTGTACTTGATCTAGATAGACTTTGGCAAAGTTGCCTTCTTGAGAGCTATAGATCTTTCTTTTATCTTTCCAACGGTATATAGTATGAAAATTTTGGACATTGGAGTCAAAAGTTATGGTTCTTATAAGTGGAGGTGTTCTTAAGCAAAAGTGAGACGAAAAAAGTGAGATGCAAAAGTGAGACGGAAAAGTGAGACGGAAAAAGTGAGATGCAATAGTGAGATGGAAAAAGTGAGACACAAAAGTGAGACGAAAAAGTGAGACGAAAAAAGTGAGACACAAAATGTTGGGACCCGATCTCGAAACCGGACCCCAACCGAAAGACATAAAACGAAAAGCGAAGCAAAGTGCGGAAGCGAAAAGAAAGGAACCTAACGAAACAATGCACGGATTGCGAAGACAAAGCGGAAGCATCGAATCAAAACGAATGAATTGGAAACATACAGCGGAAACGAAATGAGAACGAAACGAAAGCGGATTTCGAAGCGAAGCGGAATCGGAACACACAAATCACAACAAAGCGAATCCGATCAAACGTAAACAAATCGGATTCCGACATCCGAAAACGTATATCTTAGCAAACGAAACTAATGAGTCGCGTTGGAAACCTTAAGACTAAACCAATCCGAAC
>JANZXV010000008.1:26038900-26054008 GCA_027576455.1 Erythroxylum roigii
GTATATTACTTACAAAAGAATCTTGGTACCTTATGACTAGTTATATAATGCTCATACAAATAAAACCAAACTCTTTTGTTTTATTAGTAATAAATATTTTCATTACAAAATTATCTGGAAGAAGATTAAGTTATATGTAAATACACTTGCTTTAAATAACTCCAACATACGAACTCGTCCATATGCAATGTTGCAATGCAATTTGTCCTTTCACCATCTATACCCCACTTGGATCAAAGTATGGTCAAAGTGCCAACACCTACTAAACTGACTACGTCACATCTAGTCCAAAAGATTTTAGATCTTGTCTTGAGGATTTAATTACTCTATCTATCCTTGAAGCCTCTCTTCGTGACACATATCTTCTTTGGCTAGAGACTCTTGAGTAATGATCCTGACAAGAGGCCGTAGGTATCATCTCCTTCCATTAGGAGTGGTGCATCCTTTATTGACTACTCAATTACCTCCGAATACCTCAAGCTGTACCCAATCACCACCTTATGAGTAACCGCTAAAAGGCACTTATGAATGGAGTCAAAGCACAGGATCAATATTCGAGTTATCCTTGAACACCTCAAGTCAAAGGATACGTGCACCATTGCTATGACGGGACTATCTTTGACACTAGAATAGAATATCCATATGATTGTCTCATAGTTGGTCAATCTAATGTACTTACTATCCTTAGTAAGCATCCACATGTTAACCCTAAACAACTCATGTCCACAGCTTATGAGATCTACTGCTTGATCCAATCAAGGAGTATAACATGTGCTAGTCTATCCGGATTAATGATATCACATCTCATTAATCCTATGACTAGAGAAAGTTTAGATACTAACATAATTACACATAATAGGAACCTCATTATCATGATCTAATTATGATTTCCTCCATGCTATATTTTGTATTAAGAACTTCATTAAATTAATTTAAGATCAACATCAAATCCATAAATGTTTGAACATCGAAATAATACAAAATCTCTTTATTAATCATAAATTTGATTTGTACAATAAATGCTAAACGTGATTGCCTTTAGAGCATTTCTCTAACACCAACAAATGTTTTGAACTTTTAATGGTATTATTGGTTATATTTTGAGGGTCAAACACATCTAATCCAATCAATTTCTTCCAATATGTGTTGACATGAAAAGCATTATATGATTCTACAATTTTAGTTTTGAAGAATTCAAATATTTAACCAAATATTCCATAATAAAATAATCTAAGTTGCATGGGTTTCCTCTTAATATAACCAAAAATTTTCTAGCTTTTTAGACTCATAACTTCACGTAGTGTAGAATTCTAGGGTCAAATTTTCATATACCATATAATTGCAATGAATGCAAATTTTCCAATTAATTCTAGCACTCAACAATTCAACCTTTTCTTTTAACCTAAAATCTTCAAAATTTTGAAATCAAAATATCGAGGTGCATCTATAGTTTTAAAATGGGGATTTTAGAACTTCTTATCTTCTATTTGTGAGAAGATTAGGAATGGGGCTCCAAAATATGTCATCAAATCATGTGCACCACTTTCGAATACCATTGCCTTTGCTTTAGGATTGGATCTTTGCGTGAGTTGCTTAACTTTTAGTTCCATATTCTTTATGAAAATCTACAAAATAACCAACAAAACACCAAAAAAAAAAAAAGAGAAATGCAAAAAAATTTGTTATCAAACTTAGGAAAAGGATGTCTCCTAGTGTAAAAATCCCTAAATTTGTAGGTAAATAGTGTTACAATGAAAAAATGGAAGGAAAGCATGAAATCCATGTGAAAATTGAGTGAAATCAAGTAAAGAAAGATTGGGATGTCAATTAGAGAAGAGAAGATGAGGGGATGAAGAAAGAATAAGGAAATAAATAGGACAGGGTTTTTTAACAGTTAAAAGGATGGTTGCATGATTGTGTATATGCATGATCATACATCGTCGGGGGTGTTGGCCTTGGTGTGATCATTTGCATGATCATGCATGACATGCATAATTGTGACAGAGGGTATCTCTTACAAATCTGCATGATTATGCATATTGATATTTTCCCTAACCATTTGACACACTTCAAGCCATAAACATCCATTATTCAAACTCACTCAAAAATTATAAAAATAATGCACAAAATACACAAGAAATTACAAAAAATGTAACTAAAACATAAAATGTTAATTTTAAGTTCACTATCTTGATCATTTCAGTTTAAATATTTTCAAACAAAATAAAGGAAATACACTACTTCCCTTTCATATGAATATCCTCCTCAGAAATATAGTTTGCATAAATGACCATTAACCTTGAATGTTTCCTTTTTATCATTCAGCAATTCTAAAGGTCCATGTTTGAATATTTGGGCACCTTGAAAGGACCACTTGAACATGACTTGAGCTTTCCTGAGAACCATTTCAATATTGAGTTAAATAACAAAACCACATCTCAAATTTTAAATTTCCTTTTCTTTCATTGGAATTATGCCATCTTTTAACTTTCTCCTTATAAAAATTAGAATTCTAATAAGCATTAAAATTTAACTCTTTTAACTTATTTCATTGTAAGAGTCTTTTCTTACCAATTATATTCCAATCAAAATTTAAGGCCTTAATTTCCCAATAGTCTCTATACTCTAACTTCACTTGCAAGTGAAAAACCTTCCTATATATAATTGTTTTAACAATTGTTGTCTAAAAGGAGGTTCAATATGGCTATAAAACTTCTTAAGCTTTAATGTCTAATCCTTCCTCGAACCATTAATAGTCTTCTCTAAGATCTCTTTAGATAATGGTTAATAACCTCCACTTGGCCACCTATCTGCGGATCATTTGATGTGGCCACTTAACGATAAACTCTATATCTATTAAGAAGAGCTTAAAATGATTTATTATAGAAATGGAATCTTCTTTATGATTGCTCTCGCCACTCCAAATATACTAAATATCATTTTATAAACTTTTTCACTACTTTCCCAACATTAGTTAGAGTTTCCATTAATTTTTCCCATCTTGAGACATAATCCATTCCCACCAATGTATATGTGTTCCCTATGTAAGATGGGAAAGGTCACATGAAGTCTCTCTTCAAAATGTTCCCTGCTCTTTGACATGTATCACATTGCATCACATACTCATGAGCATCCTTCAATAAGTTTAGCTAATAGAATTTGCATTCCAATACTCGAGCTACCATCTTTTCTTCTCCATAATGCCTTCCATAAGTAGAATTTTGATAATTTGTTAGTATTTCTAATTTAGAAATAGCCTCTCTAGTAGTTAGGGGTATGGCTATGTATTAATGGACCTCTCAGACCTTGCATTTTAGCAAGATTTTTATTGTTTGTTGTTATTTTTAGTATTTCTAACATCTCATTGTTGAGAAAGTTTTAATCTTATAAAACCCTCAATATTCTACAAGCGCACTGGTCGTAGCATAATATATGAGTTGTCGATCCCACGAGGAATTAGTGAACTAACTAAATCCTAATTTGTCTACGGCTTAAAAGAGTAATTAAAATTATACAAAAAAGTAAACAATCGAATATGAAGTGATTGAAATAAGAATTAAAAATTAATGCAAGAAATCAAATTTGAGAACCACCAATTAACAATTGAAATTCAAACAAGGACGATTAACAAATTATGAGGATGGGGATTTATCCTATCATTAATGCTAACTTAGTCACTTTTGTATTAATGTGGTGTCGGTCCTAGACTTTCATTGGGTGGATTAGTCTCTCTCGAGTTGTAATCACTAAGCCCTAAATCATAAACCCTAATTAAGTTGAGTTACCGAGCATGTAATCTCTCGATTAATAACACAATCGATAACCTAATTAGTTCTTAAGCATTCCAATAAACAACTAGGTCCTTACACAAGATCTATCTCTGTATAATTACCGATTTGATTATTTTCGTGGTTTATTAGATAGTTTAACTCTCATTAACCAACCTAATCATTTTGCATTCAATTCGCTCTCTTGATTTATTTTCTAAGTATGCAATTACAATAAATAATCATAACATCCAGCATCATTAACAACAAAAGCAAATAGATTAATATTAAATCAACTATAAATCCCTAAAAGAAGTTAAAACATCCTTAAACTAAGGTTCATCATTATTAATTCCATTTCATACATCAAATAAACGAAATAAAAGATGGACAAAAGAAAAGATAACATGGAAGGACTGGAGGTTGAAGCAGCAATAGAAACTCCACCTTCTCTCCCTTCCTACTTCCTCTTCCTTATCTTTTTGCCAGAGTGGCAAATGGAGGCCCTCTCTTTCTAGGTCATTTCTCTTATCTTGTACATTCCTTTAATAATTGGGGTAAAAACTAGGTTTTACCTGGGTTCAAAAGTCCAAAATAATCTGTGAAAAATTAATATCAGGAGGCTGGTCCATGTATGTCATCGCGCAAGCGACGATCATGGCCTAAAATCAACTTCTATTAATATCCCTGGGTCTTCCGCCGAGTTTTTTTTCCAAATCTACTGCGTTCTTCGATATCTGATCTTAAACACTAACAAACACATCAACATACCTCAAACACAAAAAAATTAAAGCTCAATCGCATGCTTTAACCCACAAAGCACCCAAAACACAAATATATAACTAACCAACATAATTCTAAACCTAAACATGCATGAATCAATTAATTAACAACTAAAAATATACTGAAATGCCTACTAAAACATCATTCAACCTACAACTATCAACATCTCTACACTTAAACTTTTTCTTATCCTTAAGCAACAACAAAACAAACAAAACACAAACAAACCAATAACAACACACACATATGCAATAATGGTACAATGGCATTGAACTTTACAAATCAAATTTAACTACAAACACAATCCTTTAAGTTGTTCTAACTTAATAACTTATGAAATCTGTTTCTAATTACTTCGGTCTAAATATACACATTAATCAAGACTTAATGTCAAATTCATTCACTCATATCACTCACACACACACATATTGATAATTAGTTAGTTAATCAAAATTGTAACTATCCTTAAGTAGCTTTTCATGAGAAATCATGCTATTCACAAAGATCAACAAAATTTATTAAATAACACACATTTTTGTTAAATTTCACTAACATGAACCTAGCCTTTTGATGCCAAGGAAAACATTTGTGATCAATGTCCCTCGATTACTCAACTAGGACATGTTTTTTTAAGCGGCTTGGTTGGAATGCCATTATAGCCTTTTGATGTAAAGGCAAACATTTGTGATGAATATCCTCGATTACTTAGCTATATCACCTTCTCAACTGGCTACTAGCTCTACTCATAACCTAATTTGTTTCAAAAAGGGCCAACGAAATAGTTATTTATCAAATAAAAGCACACACCTTTAAAAAAATATTTTCTTGCCTACCTCGTTTCTTTAGCTAATCATTCTCATGAAAAGATACTAACGATGGTACTTATTCGATTGACCTAAAATTATAAGTGAATGTGTCAAATTCCTAAGGTGAACGAACTAACATCTTATCCTAATTAACATGCATATTTAACCAATGTAACCTAAGACACTAATTTCACAAGCTAATAAATCTCAGCAACCTAAAAGACTATGTTAAAGGCTAAACCGATTCCATTAAGTCCTGCCCATTGACACATTCACACGAGTCACATTATGCAAACCTAAATAAAACTAACATATAATATGCAAAATTCACTCTTAAAATGAAAACATATAATTCACATAATGTAACATTTCCACACTTGGACAACACATTGTCCTCAACATGAGAAGAAAAAATAACGTACAGGGTGGGAATCGAAATAAAATAATACAAAAACTTTAAAAAAATGACATAAATGAAAAAATAAGGTTAGAGCATAAAGACTCGTCATGGGGATTGAGGTGGTGATGGCGTTGGAGTCTGAAACCAACTGCGTTTCATGCCCAAGATTGCTGTCTTATCTTAAAATTGCTTTAAAAGGAATAAGAGAGTTAGCAATCCAAACCATTCCATATCATTAAAAACTTACCTTTATAATTTAAAACAAATCTAACTACACAAATATTTCAATCTAACTATCAAATATGCTAAGTTATTGTCATTAGCTTGACCTTGCTTCCTTCGAAACGTAGCTAGGATCAATTATGAGTGGCTTGCTTCCACCTTTGTTACCCAATTTTAGCTTCATAGCTTGTAGATAAGCTAAATGTTAGAATATAATGAAAAGGAAATAAGCAATTGAATCGAAGAATCCAAGTAATTTTTATAATGCCCTTTTCAATAAAAAACTATCAACATAATTGAGGATGATGAAATCCCATAAATCTTCGATGTAACCAAATAGTTTGTGATGTAAGATGGTGAATCGCTCATCTTCTTTTGCAATCATCATTGTTCACTCCTCTGCTTTAAATTCTTGAATAGGGGCTTCTAAATATTCCTTAAACTCTATATCCATTATGACTTGTTCCTCGTAACTTAATTCTTTAATGTAGCCCTTCTCTTGCGCTTTGATATACTTATACATTATGATTATTTTCATGCAAGAGCTGCTTTTTTTCAAAATTTTCAAGGCTTTGTTCATAATGAACTCTACATCCTCATCACCAATCCAAAGGAGCACTTTGCCTTCATAAACATCTATCAGTGCTTTTTCATTATTCATAAAGGGTATTCAAAGAATTAATGGACAATTCTTATCCTTTTTGAAATCTAATACGATGAAATCTACAGGAATAATGAACTTGTCTGCCTTTACCATAACATCTTCCACCATGCCAAACAATTTCTTTATGGATCAATTCGCCAATTAAATAAGCATTGAATTTGGCTTCACATTATTGAGCTTCAATTTTCTAATGGTTGAAAAAGGCATAAGGTTTATACTTGCACCTAATTTGCCTAAGCATTTTGCAATTCTAACTCACCAACCACACAGGGTTTTGTGAAGCTTTCAGGATCCTTCAACTTAGAATGCATATGACTGTTGATAATAGAGCTATAACTTTCGGTTAGTGCTACCGTTTGATTCTCTTCCTAAGTCTGCTTCTTTGTCAAAATGTCCTTTACGAATTTGGAATACTTGGGCATATGTTCCAACTCCTCAACAAAAGACAGATTAATTTGCAAAGTCTTTAATTTCTCTACAAACTTTGCAAATTATGAATCCAACTTTTTCTTTTGTAATTGTCGAGGGCATAGGATCTTAGATGGATATGATGGAGGGGCAATGTAAGGAGGGTACTCACTTATGTCTACGTCTTTCTTCTTTTCTTGGTCTTTTTTCTGCTAGGTGGGGTGCAGCTTATGTCTTTGCTAATTGCTTAAGTTCCTTTCCATTTTTAAGTGTGATTACTTTAAGTTGTTTCTTTCGATTTGCTTGAAGCTCGGGAGACTCCCAACACTTTTTCAAGGCAATGCATTTTCCAATTGACTCATTTTAACCTCTAATTTATGAATTGAAGAATCATGGTTTTTAGTTACTTGCTCGAATTTATCTTTAGGTCTCTTGTTATCTTCATCAATGTTCATGAGCTTGTCCAACAATTTGTCTAACTTAGAGTCCATAGAATTCAGTTGTTCTTATTGGAATTCAGGTGACCCTTGATGTCAAAATTGACCTCCTGAATTGTTTAACCAAGAAAATTTTAGGTGGTCCGCCCCCCCCCCCCCCTAATATAGTAATTATTGGAACAAGTGTTGTTTCTGCCTCCTTGACCAAATTATGTGTCCGTGTAGTTGAGTTGCTCTATCTTGTCATTTATATTAAAAACAATCAGTGGTAAAATGGTTATTTTGCCTGCATAATTCGTATCTATGTTGAATTGCTTTGATAGGAGCTGATGAAGAGGCTTAGAGGCTGTTAAGCTATTTTGGAAAATTGTCAATATCAGCTTGCATTGTTGTTATTGAATCGACAACAATAACTCCCTTATTTTCTAGGAAAGTTTACTGTTATCTGATGATAAAAAATAGCTATTACTTTCCATCTCTTCTAACAATTCCTCCCCTTCCTTAACTGTCTTCCAGATAAGAGATCCTCCATGATAGAATGTTTGCAAAAGAAATTCCTTTGGTAGATTATGATAAGGACATCTCCTTTGCAATTCCTTGTAATGCTCCCATGCTTCGTATAGTGACTCCTCATAATTTTGTTGGAAATTCACAATTTCCTTTGTTAACCTTATCGTCTTTGCAAAGGGGAAGTACTTATCCAAAATTAATGCACCAACTACTCCCAAGTTGTGATGTTTGCAAGTTTTAAAGAATGATACCATATCTTAGCTCGATCCTGTAATGTGAAGGTCAAGAGCCTCATCCTAATGGAATCTTTCAACATCCCTTGATATTGGAAAGTGTCACATATTTCTAGAAAATTCACTAAATGAGCGTTACGATCCTCATTAGTTAACCCATAAAATTGTACATTGGTTTGTAGCATGTTCAGCAAAGTAGGCTTAATCTCAAATGAGGATGCTTGCACAGATGGTTGAGTGATGCATTAGTTTGCAACATTAAATCTTGGTCTTATGAAATCCATCAAAGTTCATTGTTGGTCTCTTTGATTGTATTCTATTGCCGTCATTTCTTTAATTTCTTCTTATTAGCATCATGCTCTTCAGATTGCTCCTTCCAATTGAGTGATGTCACTTGTTAGAGATTCGGTGATCCTGCTCAAACTCCGAGTGACTCTTATGTTCATGAAATTGCACAGATACAAAAGAAGTCAAAATTTCTTAAACTAAAAGAATTCAATTAATCCTACTAGCTCCCCGACAATGGTGCCAAAAACTCATTAGGTAAGTTTTATCTTATAAAACCCTTAATATTTCATAAATGCATGGGTCGTAGCATAATATATGAGGTATCGATCCCACGAGGAATTAGTGAACTAATTGAATCCTAATTTATTTAAGGCCTAAAAGTGTAATTTAAATGAAAATAAAAACTAAACAGAAAAGTAAACAATCGAATATGGAGTGACTAAAATGAGAATTCTAAATTAATGCAAGAAATCAAATTTGAACACCACTAATTGACGATTGAAATTCAAACAAGGAAGATTAACAAATTATAAGAAAGGGGATTTCTCCTATCATCAATACTAACTTAGTCACTATTGCGTTAATGCGGTGTTGGTCCTAGACTTTCAATGGGTGGATTAGTCTCTCTCAAGTTGTAATCGCTAATCCCTAAACCATAAACCCTAATTAAGTTGAGCTACTAAACATGTAATTTCTTGATGAACAAAATAGCCCACAACCTACTTAGTTCTTGATGAACAAACAACCATGTCTTTACACGAGATCTACCTCCGTATAATTACCGATTTGATTATTTGCATGGTTTATTAGATAGTTTAACTCTCATTAACCAACCTAATCATTTTGCATTCATTTTCCTCTCTTGATTTATTTTCGAAGCATGCAATTACAAAAAATAATCACAACATCCAGCATCATTAACAACAAAAGCAACTAGATTAATATTAAAACAACTATAAATACCTAAAAGAAGTTAGAATATCCTTAAACTAAGGTTCATCATCATCAATTCCATTTCATACATCAAATAAACAAAATAAAAGATGGATAAAAGAAAAGATAACATGGGAGGACTGAAGCTCCACCTTCTCTCCCTTCCTTCTTCCTCTTCCTTGGCTTTTACCCAAAGTGGCAAATGGAGGCCCTCTCTTTCCAGATCATTTCTCTTGTCTTGTATATTCCTTTAATAATTGGGGTAAAAACTAGGTTTTACCTAGGTCTAAAGTTTTAAAATAACCCATGAGAAATTAAGTTTGTGAGGTCAGTTTGTGTCTGTCATCGCGCAGGCCACAATCTTGGCCTTGAGTCCTCCGTCAGGCTTACTCCAAATCTTCTCTGTTCTTCGATATCTAATCTCAAACACTAACAAACACATAAAATTAAAGCTCAGTAGCATGCTCTAACCCACATAACACTCAAAACACAAATATCTATGCAACTAACATAATTGTAAAACTAAACATGCATGAATCAATTATTTAACAACTATAAACATACTAAAATGCCCAAAAAAACATCATGCAACCTACAACTGTCACTCGTCCTCCAAAACACATCCCCTAATTAGCCCATATGCGTAAGATTTATATAGTATTGGTTCATCTCATAAATAGTAAGTTCACTCATACTGAAACTTTTCTTTGTTGATAAGACAAATCAAGGGGAAGGATACCACGTGCTATATCAGCATACTAGGAACCAATAGACAATTTATCATCATTAAGGATATCATCAGGGAATATTTCATTGATTTTTTCACCTATTGTTCCTCCCTTCTTTCAAGATGTGATATGTGATATGCACCCAATTTTTCGCTCCCTTCTCCTCTCTAATTTCAACATAAAATTCTTGAAGTAGTACCCACTAGATAAGTCTCAGTTTTGCATCTTCCTTGGCAAACAAATATCTCAACGCTACATAGTCTATATAGATGATCACTTAATTTGTCACACGTAAGTACAACTGCTAAGAACTCCATTTTACTAGTGGTGTGATTCAGTTGGACTCTCAATAATGTCTTACTTTTATAATAGATAACATACAACCTTTTGTCCTTCTGCTACCCTAGCACACATCCTACCACTTGATCATTAGCATCACATATAATGTTGAATGGTAAAGACCAATCCAACAATGTCAATATAGTTGCTGTAATGAGTGCCTCCTTCAATCTATTAAAAATAAGTAAACAATTATTATTAAAATTAGATGATACATCCTTAATAAATAAATTAGTTAGAGGTCTAGCAATCAATGAGAAGTCCTTGATAAATTAGCGATAAAATTCTATATGTCCTAAAAATCCTCATACTTTCTGATGTTGTTTAGTGGTGGAAGCTCTTTAATGATCTCCTTTTTTCTCTATCCACTTTTATACCTTGACACGATATCTCATATCCTAAAACTACACCCTTGTGCACTTTGAAGTGACATTTCTTTTAGTTTATAACCAAATATGGTCCTAAAAATCTTTAAAGAACTCTATCTAAATTTTTCAAGCAATGATCAAAAGAGTCTTTAAGGACTAGAAAATCATCCATAAAGATTTACATAATGTCCTTAATAATATCTGCAAAGATAAACATCATGTACCTTTGAAAAGTTGCTAGTGCGTCAAAAATCCCAAACAAAATCCATCTATAACCAAATGTTCCATAAAGACTCTTCTTTTGGGCTTTTAGATAGATAAAAACATGATTGTATCCAAAATATCCATCAAGGAAACAATAGATTATATATCCAGCCACCTTTTCAATCATTTGATCCGCAAATGGTAGGGTAAAGTAATCGTTCTTAGTTATTGTCTTAAGCTTCATATAATCAATCCAAACCCTCTGACCTGTGACTACGTGAGTGGAGATCATCTCACCATTTTCACTTTCCATTACCATTATGCCTCCTTTCTTAGGAACATATTATACTAGAATAATCCATTTACCATTCGAAATATGGTAAATAATAATCGCATCCAAGAACTTCACTACTTCATTCTTAACCACTTCTTTCATGTGAGGGTTTAACCTTATTTTTCTTTTTCTTTCCACTTTACAACCTTCTTCAAGGTTAATTTTATTGTGGTTAGTAATTACAGAGATAAAATGTTTTGTCAAGGTGACCATGTTATTGTCCTCGTAAGTCCATTTGTTTGATAGTGCATATTCTTCAAATCTTCACAAAAGACAAGTAAATTTGCGCAATTTCTTCAACTTCAATACAAACCTTGCAAATTGTACATCCATTTAATTCTTCTTTAGACTTTGTGGAAATAGGATCTTTAGGGTACATGGAGGGACAAGGATACATGGAGGCTCCTCCTTCTTATCTTATTTATTTGGCTTTCTTTTTTGTGGGCTTTAGCCTTCTTCTCTGTTAGTTTTTCCATCTCTTTCTCACTTTTAAGTGTGATGGCCTTTAGTTTCTTCCTTATATTAGACTTTGTGTTGCTTAAAAGATCCCCACACTTCTTATAGATAATGCATTAGCTAATTGGCCCACGTAAGCCTACAAATTATGGATGGAAGATGCGTGATTCTTTGCAATTGCATCAAACTTAGATTCCATCCTCTTTTAGCTCTCATCTTAGCTTATGAATTTAGAATTTAGCATATCCATCAACTTATCCATCTTGATTCTACTGAACTAAGCCTTTTTGTTGAAATCTTAGTAGGGCTTGAGTTATCGTTTGATTCCCTCCATTGTTAGAGCAAGAAAATGTTGGGTGGTTCTTCCGCATGATATTATAAGTATTAAAATAGGGGTTGTTACCACCCCGTCCCATGTAGTTTAGTTGCTCCATATTATCACTGTCCACTTGAAAGCAATAAGATATAATATAGACTTCTTGACCACATAATTCATATTTATATTATATTACCTTAATTGGGATAGAAGAAGTGCCTTTTAAGCTATATAATTATATGCCCAAGTTTGTTGTTTTAGCTTATAGCACTGTCACTGAATCTATGGCAATCACTCCCTTCTAATCTCTAAAAGTTGGTTGCTATTTGCTCCTCTTTGACATCCTTAGATAGCTCTTATTTGCCATCTCTTACAAAAAGTCATGTATAGGATCAACTATGCTCCTTATTAATAAACCTCTAGCTGCTTCATTAATTGTATCCTAAAGGGTGGATTTACTTTTTAGTAGAATGTTTATAGAAGGAACTCCTTAAGTAAGTCAGGGTGTGGCTAGATCTTTTGTAACTACTTGAATCTTTCTCAGACTTCGTACAATGATTCCCCTTAAATTTGCTAGAAATTTGTTATCCCCGTTACGATCCTTGTAGTCTTTGTTGAGGGTAAGCACATAGCCAAAAAGCCTTGCGCCAACTGCTCCCATATCATCATAGTTTTTAGGTTGAGAGAATTCAGCCATGCCTTGGCACAATCTTTAATGGTGAATTGAAATAACATTATCTTGTTTACATCCTCTGATAATCCATTATGCCTAAACTTATAACATATCTCCAAGAAATTAGACAAATGAGCATTAAGATTGTCATTGGCTAGTCCATAAAATTACACATTATTTTGCAACAAATTTAGCAGAGTTAGTTTAATCTCAAAAGTATTTACCTACACTAGTGGTCTTATGATCCATTATTGAATAGCATTAAATCCCAGCCTCAAAAAGACCATGATGTTTCTTTATTGTCCTTCTCAGTTTCTTTCTTCTAACATTGATACCTCTATAGCTTCTTGGCATCTTACTTTTTGAATATCTATCTCTTACTTGGTAATGTCGAAAATTTATATATATTAGAGTTTACTTGAACTCCTAGTTGCTCTTGTGTTCATACACATGCAATCATGCAAGATAAATGTTATAATCCTTCACCTAAAATAATTTAAACTAAACAAGCTGCTAATGCCTGATAACAATTCCAACAACTTGTTAAAGTTTATTTTAAAATTTTCTTTACCTCAAGTATACGGATCATATCTTATAATATCAAAAGTGTCATTCACACAAGGATTATAATACTCACCTAAAAATTTTTATACACCTTGTTTAAGGTAAATAACATGTTGAAATAACTAAGAATTAAGAAAAAAAAAAGAATTGATAATTGAATGATGAAATAATTAGTAGTGAAACAAATGATTAATTAATGATGAAGACTTAGGAATTACTTCTATTCTATTTTTTTTTTCATTTCACCTTTTTGAGTTAACACTACTTGACCGTAAATATGTAATAATTATGATTATCCTCTCTCAAGATCTAACCAAATAGTTTTAATTAAATCGATAGAAATAAAATTGTGATCGCTTTATCTATCAAACTCTTCGTAACTATCTAATTGGATTTAAAGCAATTATATATGTAAATAATAAACAATTAAGATCTCTTTTTAATTGCCTATTGATTTGATGTCTATAGGCCTATTATGATACTAGCTCGTGCTGCACAACACAAAATAAATGATTTAACCTAATCTCTTGATTTAAATTGAATATAAAATAATAAATATCTTAAAGTATGTTATATTAAATAAAAAATGTAAATGTTTAATAGATAATTGAACAGTAATCCCAAAAGGAATCCAACATATGTCCCAATTGATTCATAATTAACATTCAAAAACAAGGAAAGAAAATAGTAGTGAATTTAGAATGTTCTCTCCTTTTGCCTTGAGCTAGAAAATTCTACAACTTGTGTTCTTTAGGGGTTTTGTCTCTTTGATCTCTTGTTTTTGTGTTCTGTCAGCTGTATCTTTGATGTTTTATTTTCACTTTTATACTCTTGATCCTCTGAGGGTTCTTTCTAGGGCTTCTCCACATGTTTTTGTTCAAAAAATAGCCTTAAATCATTAAAAGCATAAAAATCTCTCGACCTGGAAATCTGCCTCTTACACAATCATAAACAACTTCCTAAACATCCTCTCTGTCAAGATCGTGAATGGCATGTGTGATTGTGACAAAGGCTTCACTAAAATTCCTATTTCCCTCATGCACGATCATGTACTCTAACTCCTTCATCTTTTCTTCAATTTTCTTGTCTCCACTCATCATCAAACACGTTAAACATCCCCTCAAGCATACAATTAATATCAAATTCTTAAGTAATCAATAACAATCAAACAAAACACACTAAACACTAATAAGAATGTAACACCCCACTCCCGCGTGACCTGAACCTAACATCGTTGGTGATATCCGAGTCCGTGCCCCGCGAGGGTGGCGTACTACATCAGTCACATCAATCAGTCGAAAACTCAATATCAATATTTATTTTTTTTATTACACTCATATGCATGGAATAGACAGTAAACAATCTGAGCCCACGTTCATAAATAAACATTTTCAGTTATTACAATCAATCAACAATAAATTACAAAGGCCAACTAATGAACAAAAAGCTTTAACCAAATTGGGCTCACTATAATTACAGCGCATTCTAGAAACCAACTATGAGACACTAATGCAGACGCGAACTGATCTCGACCTCTATCTTTCATTGGCATATAGTAGACATACTCCCGTGTCAAACGGGGTACTCTTCAAGACCTGAAAAAAATATATGCAAATTTTGGGTGAGTTTTGCGAACTCAGTGAGGAACCATCATCGATGGTTCGCCCAATTCATG
>JANZXV010000008.1:26054108-26070645 GCA_027576455.1 Erythroxylum roigii
ATACCCAACAGTAAAGTGCCATTGGATAGAAATTTTCGCTACCGAAAAGCAACCGGTTCGCCACTTGGCGATTTTTTTGGTCCGAAAATTTTCTCCGGAAAAGTCCAGAAAAATTCCTAAAAATCCCTTAAAATGTAAAACACACAATGGATCACTCCAATAAATTTTTCAAACACAACTTCCACATTATTCACAATAAAATTCCATTTAGACCCAATACCGGGAAATAATCATGAATGCATGTACAGTTACTTTTCATGTGCAAAATCGACTGTTCACCAGTACTAGTATACATGTAAAATCCTAATTAGTCCTAATCACTCTCACCCCTAGCCAATTTACTATTTTACCCTTCCCGTAGGGGGTAGGATGTTACAAAGAACATAAATCTAAGTCCTAAACATATGATTATCGCTGAAGAAAACACTTTAAAACACACTCTAATGCCTAGAAAACACATTATAATTTACACATATCAGATATCTATTTGGAGACTTTTTAACATAAGGAGTTATGCTAAGCTTATGGGAATTCCAAACACTCTCACATTAGATGAGTTCCTTCTATCTAAATCGAAAATCATATCTCTAAATAAAAGACTAGTTGATTCTATCTTAGTAAATACCATTAAGGAAACATTTCCTAGTCCTCAAGTCCAGCCTCAGGAAACTGAATTAGAAGATGTACCAAAGGAAGATAATGGTAAGTCTCAGTCTCTAGAAAAGGAGCTTGAACCTAGATTAAATATGATAGTCAGAATCCTACTAACTGTGTACTACCCCGTGAGGAAGAAATATTGACTATAGAGTTTCCTAAACCTGCTCAATCTTTAATTAACACAGATTTTACCACAAGAAGAAAGTCTGAAAGAAAAAAGGGGAAAAACAAAACTAAAGTCTCCCAACCTCTAATCTAAACCTAACCTATGACTATTTTGATTTATAATGTCAAAGGGATTAATAACCCTCTCAAAAGTTAATTTATCAAGGAAATTTTTTGGAAAAGATGCTTGTGAACTTAGGCTTATTAAAAACTAAAATAAAAAGCTAACTACCTTAAGGTATGTTTAAACTTTTTATGAGCTAAATGAAAATTTATTACCAATCATTCTCAGCACTATAATGGTAGGATTGTTATTACTTAAAATTCAAATGTGGTATATATCTTGAAGCCCTTCTCCTCTAGTCAGTTAATATATTTATCTTATTACTTGCAATGTTCCCTTTTCAATTTGATAGTTCCATAGTTTATGCTGTAAATTTTGAGTTCTAGAGGTTTAGGCTTTGGGAGGATATAAAAAAATTTAATACATTTATAGACCATTCCTAGATAATGTTTGGGGATCTCAACTGTATGCTAACTCCTTTGGAAGCATAGGGGTATAGAATAAATGTAAGAGGAATAGAAAAGGAATTGAAAGAAGTTATCATTTCTCTATGAATGGTTTATCTGAGATATGATGAAAAAATCTTCACATGGAATAATAAATGATAGGTTTATATTTCATCAAGAAAAAGCTTAATAGGGCTATGGTCAATTAACATTAGGCCTTAAGTTTCTCATATTCTAATGCTTATTCTGGAGAGCCAATTTGTTTTGATCATTCCTGGATTGAAATTTTAGAAATCAATTTAGTTACCAACACAAAGGCACCATTTAGATTTTTCAATTGTCTAACTAAGAAAAAGGAATTTGAATAAGTGATCAGATATGCCTAGAACTCTGAAGTGACAAGTTTTAAACCTTATCAGTTAATGATGATATTTAAGCTTGTTAAGGAGGCTTCAAAGTGGTTTACAAAAACCTTCAACTCAGGAAATGGTTTGAATTTGTAGCCTGCCAAGGAAAGTCTTAAAAAAGCTAAAAGGATTGTTACAAATTCCCTTATAGTAAGAATCTTAGAGCTATTGAATTAGCCAAGATCTGAGAATACAACTCAGCCCTTACAGTGCGTAATTCCATAATAAAACAAAATTCTAGAATATAATGGATAAAAAAGAGCAATTTTAAAACCAAATTCTTTTATAATTCAATTATTACCTATAGAAACAAGAACAAAATGACAATGATTCTGGATGAACATAAAGTTTCCCATTCAAGAAAGGAAATGATTGAATATATCACTCTAGACTATTTCAAGAGACTATCGGGGCCTAATACTACTTGTGATAATAGATATTGGAACCTAAGTTTATTTATCAAGGAAAAAATCAATCTACAGATGATATAACTCCTTATCAAACTAGTGACTGAGATTGAGGTCAAACAAACATTACTCAAAATGATTCCTTCCGAAGCCCCTAAATCTGATGGTTTTAGTGCTCATTTATTCCAACCTACTTAGGGTATCATAGGTATCTTACTAGTAGAATCTATCCAAAACTTTTTCATTAATTTAAGAATACTTAGAGAAATGAATGAAACATATCTTTGCTTTATTCCCAAGTGTTCCAATCCAAGCTTCGTGAAGGATTATAACCCTATATCATGCTACAACAATTCATACAAGGTGATTTCTAGAATTTTGGCCAACATTTTGAAAGCATCTCTTAGAGGTTTAATTAATCATACTAATTCTTTTATATTTAGAAGATTCATGAGTGAAAATATATTGTTGGTATAAGAATCGATGAAAGATTATGAATCTAACAGGCTTACAAGAAGTTATATATTAAAGTTGATTTTTCCAAAGCATTTGATATGATAAACTAGATCTTCATCATAAGTTGTATGGTTGCTTTTGACTTTCCTCCTCCTTATTTAAGTTGGATTAAGGAATTCATCACCTTAGCATCTTATAAAATCTTGATTAATGGGACTCCCTCAAATACATTCAATGGCTCTAAAGGCATTATATAAGAGGATACCCTTTCACCAAACCTTTTCACTTTGGTTATTAAGTTTTTATCTAGGATGATTGAGCATTCCATCTCTAACAATAGCATATTTATATTCCACCACAATCCTAAGGAGTTAAGGATAATTCATTTGGATTTTGTAGAGCTAACACTCACTCTCTAAGCCTCATAATGAGAATACTTAAGGAATTTTCCTTTATGTTAGGACTTAAAATCAATATTTAGAAAAAATAGCTTATTCATCTCTGTTGACTCTCAATATATATAGGAGCTTAGCATAGTAGTTGGCTTAGAATCTCACCGTCTATCATTTAAGTACTTGGGAGTGACCATTACTACTAAAAGATCAAAATTCGTTGATTGCATTCAAGAGACCTTCAAATCAAGATTTGGTGCATGGAAGAATAGATATCTATCTATAGCAAGATGGCTACAATTAATTTCTTCTATTCTTAGGAACCTATATACATTAAACTTCTCATATCTATTTTCCAAGGAAAATGGTCAAGGAGCTTGAGAGAAGTATCAAACATTTCCTTTGGACTGACAAAGATATAAGAGGAGACAAGGTGAAATAGGAGAATCTATGTTTTCCTAAGCACAAAGAAGACTTTTGTACAATCTCAATTTATATCATGGAAAAAGTCCTACCAACTAAGAGAGTTTGGAAACTACTTGATGATAAGGTAGTCTTATGGTCAATGTGGGTAAATAAATATTACCTAAAGGAAACAAACTTTTAGAAATGAGCATCATACGAGAAAGTCATAGAGCTTAGTTTAAATTTATTTTAAGATAGTGAGAACATATTTATCCTCTTATCAAACAACATATGGGGAATTTTCACAGAACAGGTTATAGAATAATAATTGGACTTATTTTAGACCCTAGTTAGAAAGGTTAGAACTAAGGCAACTAATAACAACAATTCCTCTCAAACCTAAAGTGAGTTTAATTATTATAGGAGGTAACTAGATTTGTAAATTTAAGGCCCTAATAGTCTAATAGCTTTGCTACCTCATTATAACCCATAATAGGAGGAGGATAAAGCATATTAGTTTGGGGCTATCTCAAAGTTCACCATCTCATCCTGCTTAGCGATAGTCAGAGATTAGTAAGCTAAAACTCATTGTTGTCAACTTATTTGTAGTAAGTCATTGATGCCTAGAGCCTCACTAATTTGCTAGTTATTAATTAAGTAGAGACTAAAAACTAAGGACCAATGGATTGGAAGTATAGAGAACACATGTGTCCTATGCAAGGCATAGCTTGAATATCCTAATCACTTATTCTTCTAGTACAATTCTTCCCAAGCAATTTGTTCTACAATCCAACACCAAATGTAAATCTTCTACAGAGCAGGTAACTAGACATATATTCTTGCATGGGCTATCAAGGTAGCTCATTCCCTCATGCAGGACAAAGTTATTTTTAAAGCAGCTTTTAGCTGCAACATTTATATAATATAGATGGAAACAAACAGTAGACTACATAAAAAAGATGAGTTAGAAAAGCACTTCCTGGCTGACAGAGTTATAAAATGGATTAGGAAAATTATGTTTGCTTGTGATATTCAATTGAACATTGGCTCAAGTATTAGTGATTACAGGAATATCTAACTTTATTTTAGCTCATCTTGTATACTGGTGTTTATTTAACTTGTTCATTAGTCTAAATTATAAGCAATGTTTTATAATCCTTTGTTAGGTTGTATAAGCTCAGCTTTTATGAGTAAAATTCTTCTTTAACCAAAAAAACTACTATAGCTCCTTAAAAGTTTACATAATATCTTTAAAAAATACTATCCATCAAGATATTTTAGTCAATAACATAACAAATTTCTCATTCAACTGCAATAATTGTTCTTTGTCGCACTTGATTGAACTTTTCTTATTATTTATCTTTAATTATCTCTCTCTCTAGCTTCTCTTATGTATTTTACTCTTAAAAGAACTTTTTAAAAGTGTTTTCCACTAACTAGCCATTACTAGTATGAATGTATTCATTCATTTGATCTTTAGTCTATCTCTTCGGTTTGTTAAGCATCAAATCCAAAAATTGAAAGAATTAGGTCTCAATGTTCTGTAGATGTCCTTGTTTGATAAACTAGGTGCAACTGATGTCATAGTTCGATTAACCACACAACACCTAGGCCACAAAGTTCTCTTAGTCTAATGACACTTTATTATTCATGTAAGTTATAGTTTTAATATAATAATTCTTAAAATCATATTCATAGACGCCAAATCATGCCTTAAACTTCTTGAAATCATTTTTATAATTGTTCAAAAAAATTCATAATTGAGCTTAATGAAGGTTTAAAGTTGTTTAATTCCTTTTTCTTCCACATCATATAAATCAAATTCCTTAAGATAATTTATAATCTTTAGTAACTCATAAAAGATAGTTGTTAACCTTTAAATTTTGATAAATTATAGTAAAAAATTACTAAGTCCATATTAAATGGTGGCCCCAAATTGAATAGTAAATGAATTCTTAATTAGTTTATCTTCCTTTGCACACTCATATTCTCTTAAGGTTCTTTAAACATCTAAATACAACAAGTGTTATTAAACGTGAAAAAGGATTGGCACAAACATACCCAATTTCCCCTTATTTGTTTACTCTTTGTATGAAAGTTGATCTGGTGTTTGATGTGTGTAAGTTTTAATAAATACCCTCAATAATTTGCAAGTGCATGATTTGTTAGTGTAGTACCTAAGGTGTAGATCCCACGAGGAGGGATAATCTAATCCTAAAATCTAAGGCCATAAAATAATATAAAATTTCAACTACAGAAAACTAAAAATGAGAAATTAATTCAATCAATCAAATCAAATTAAGAATCAATCACGAAAATATTAATTATTTAACAGTTTCAACACACACCCAAGAATCAACCTAAGGAAATTACCAATTGAGAGAAAAGGAATTTTACCTATCCTTAATGCTAACCTAACTGATTATGAATGACTGGATTATTGGTTTTAGATGATCCTAAGGTTTATTACTCTCTATGGAGTTATAACCATTAACCCTAAATCATAAACCCTAATCAGATTATGGAAGTTGCAATCTCTCAATTAACAACCTATCCAAAACCCTAATTAGTTCTAAAGTTCTCTAATAAACTACCAGAAACCAATGTAAGATCTCTCTTCGCACAATTTACTGATTTGATTTAATTCCTGTTCTATTAAATCACCTAACTCTCGTTATCCTAATTTAATTAATTTTTATTCGATTCACCCTCTCAGTTTATTATCAAATTATGCACTTGCATAATTAAACCACAACAAATCCAATAACACATAAACAATCAAATTTCATTAATTCAAAGAACATAAACAATCAAATTTCATTAATTCAAAGATAAAACTTTGAAGGTGAGTTTAGGACATCTTCAACATTCAAAATCCTATCATCAAACTGTTATTCCAATTCTATACAATAATAAAAACTAAAAATAAATAGGAAATACGATCTGAATGGATGGTGGGAGGCAGCGACGTCGGGAAACTCCTGATCTGGGAAGTACGTCAAGTCACCTTCTTCTCCTCTTCTCTCTTCCTTCTTCTCTTCATCTATCTCTCGATGACTGCTCTATAGGGTTTCTCAAAAATGCCTAACGCAAAAAGCTCCTTCAACCTCTCTATCTTCTTCTTTAAATATCCTTTGTGTTTTGAGCAGCCATAGGGCTTTTTTGGGTTCTGAAAGGTCAAAAAATCTCTTGAAACTTCACGTTTTTGAGTCTGCCAGACGGAGGCTACGATTATGGGCCACATCTGAGCCTTTTGTCACGATCGCGGCATAGAGGGCACAATCGAGGGCCATGTCCTGGGCTTTTTCCATGATTGTGGCATGTGGGCCACGATCGTGGGCCAACTCTGGTGCTTCTGTCACGATCGTGGCCTGTTGTGCCATGATCGTAAGTCGTTGTTTCGGTCCGAATGTCTTCAAAACTTCTCCGTTCTTTGATGTTGACCATGAAACACTAACAAACACATCAAGGTACGTAAAAAACATAATATTTAAGCTCAAAGACTTGTACTAACTCATAAACACTTAAAACACAAATAATTAATAAACTAAAACAATTATAACATAAACACATACTAAATAATTGAATTAATACCTAAACACATATAAAACTAAGCACTAAAACATGATGCAATTTACACATATCAACATCCTCACACTTAAACGTTTGCTTGTCCTCAAGCAAACAAAATAACAAACACACTAAAATCACAAAGCACACAATGCAGTAATAAGATAATGGCTTTAACGTCGTGAAATAAATTTAACTTTAAGCACAATAATTCAAGTTATTTCAAATCATTAACATGCAAAATCCATGGCTGGGAACTCTGGACTAAACATATATATTAATCAACAACTCAAATGTTAAGTTATTCACCCTTTTCAATTGTACGCACACATTAATAATTCTTTGGTTATTCAAACTCTATAACTACATTTTCATGAAAGTCAAGCTATTTGCAAGTTCGGTAGGTTTTATTAGAAAACATTTTAATCATTTTTGTAGACATGGACCTAATCGTTGACACGGAGGCAAATATTGGTAATGAATGTCGATCCAGTTACTCGACTAAGTCATGTTTTCAATAAGTTGCTTGGTTGGAACGTCATTATAGCCTTTTGACGCAGAGGTAGATATTTGTGATGCATGTCGATTCGGTTACTCAACTACATCATGTTCCGAAAGCTAGCGGAATAGTTATTTATTTAAAATTAACAAACACTTTTTTTTTATTTCCTACCTTGTTACTTTAGTTACTCGTTTTCATGAAAAATACTAGCAAAGCTACTTTAATCGAAGACCTAAAAATATGAATGAATGTGACAATTTAGAGGGTGAAAAACCAACATTAAATCCTAATTAACTTGCATATTTAGCCAAAAAAATTATAATTCACTAATTTCACGAGCTAATAATTTTTCACAACCTAATAGACTATATTCAAAATTAAATCAATTTCAATCCATCTAAGCCATTCACATATTCACACAATTCACAAAATGCAACCTAACAAACTATCATACAATGTGCAAAATTCACATTCAAATAAAAACACATAACCCTCCCCACGCTTGAACAACACATTGTCTTCAATGTGAGAAGGAGGCAAACAAATACGTATGGTGATAGGTGGCATTTGTACATACTTTTCTTAGGATAATTTGTTAGTTACTCGTGATAAATTGATTGTTGTTAACTTGTTTAACTTATGTTTTGTCTTAGTTTCATATAATTGCATGATTATGTATGAATGTATTTGAATAAGCATGAATGTGTGTGAATTAGGTCTTTAAGAATAGGTTTTACATGAATTTTGCATGGCATTGTTGCACGTCTTTTTCTTACACTAATGTTGGTATGAATTGCATGTGTTTTGGGCATGATTAAGTGATTAACTTTGTTGTTAATCAATAGGTTTGAAGGTTGTTTTGAGGGATGGAAGGATAGAAGAACCAAAGAGAAAGCAAGTCATGTGACCTAAAGGAAAGCTGGAATTTTCCTAGGCCGACCTATCACCAATGTTAAGCTTTCGCAAGATGCAATTCTTATTGGATGTTTTTCTTTTTCAATCCAAAAGAAAGAGTAGAAATTCAGATTCAAATTGGTTAAATAAGCGCACAATTTGGATAAGAAATCAATAAGATATCACAGATTGAAATCAAGACAAAAAACAAAGTTTTCTGGAAAATTCCAGCTGGCAACTTCCTCCTTCCTGTGTCGTTTTAAGCATTAAATGGGGTATAAAAACTCAATTTTAAACCCTAGAAAAGGAGGAGGTCGTGCAAGACATCCAAGGGAGAGAGAAGAACGCATTTTTGAGAGAAAACCAAGAGAATTCAAGGTGGAATCAAAGGATTTCAAGGAGATCCAAAGCTACCACCATAGAATCCCAGCGTTGCTCTTCAACATATAAGCCTTACTTCTTCTCTTTTCTTGCTTCTTTGTTCCATTTTGTTGATTGTGAAGGATGTATGGATATGTTATGAACATGTTGGATGAGATTTGATGGATTTCTAAGTAGTTATTAGGATTGTTATTGCCTAAACTATGCAGTACCTCACTTTATGTAATGTTATAGATATGTTTGATGTTTATGGTATATGGGTGTCCATACTTAGCTCAAATAGAGATATGGAGTTAAGAAATTTGTTCTTAAGTGCCATGAGAGTGGACTTACGCCAAGAACACTCCATATATCCAGTTACCTTGTCATTTGAAGAGAGATCTTGAACGGAAAAATGGTTGTCCAAAAATCTGTTCATATCCTTTTAAGGGTTAAGTGAAAAATGGGAAGTGAGAGCTTACATAATTCATTTACATCATTAAACAGGGCTTATTTGGTTAGATTAATGAGAGTGAAAGAACCAGGACATTAGGAAATTTTGGACTAAACATAATGAACATTGCTAAAGTGAGGGAATGCATAGTTAGGTAATGACAATCCCAATTTGTTAAATTGATACTTTGATCCACCATTTTCTAAATTTGTGTTCTTACTTTTATGACAACCCTAAAGTGTGTATGTACGACTCTTAATTTTTATATTTTGGATCTTCCAAATCTAATTATTTGAGTTTCCTGAACAAAACAAAATTTGGATCATTTCGGTGACTAACCAATCCTTATGAGACGATACCTATTTATACTGCGATTTCCGATCTATAAACTTACAGGATAAGAGGTTTTAATTTAAAATTTAAAAAATTACCTATCACATGGTAAGAAGAAACATAAATTAAAGCAAAAAAAAAATAAAATGAGGACTAAATTTAAAAAGAAAAGGGTTAGAAGCAAAGCCTCACGGTAATGAAGGTGGGGATAGTGTCAGAGGTGGCAGTTGGATGCCTTAAACCTCGAAGTAAAGATGGATACAACGTATATCCCAGCTCTAACATCGTTGTGTTTAGGCCATCTCCTTCATTCTTCTAGAGTTCTCCACAAGTGTATCTGTAATTACCTCGGCATTTGCAGATATTGTATCGAACACTTTCCTTCAGCCCGGTTCTTTTGTTTCTTCCTCCTCCTTAGACTCCTCGCTAGTCAAATCCTCTTCTTATTATTGTTGAGCACACGAACTCGCTTGAATAGTCCTGATCTTGATGTGTGTCTTGGCACTAATATCCCGAAGTTCCATATTATGGGACTTCAAGATTTTAGCTCACCACAGATGATGATGGTTCATGAATTCAGGACAGTAAACCATGAATCTGTTACACTCAACTCCATAGTAATCAGCTATGGCCGAAACCAAGTAACCCATTCCTAAGTTATTGCTCCTCTTACGTCAAGTGGCAATAATTGCATTAAAGATGTAGGCGGTTGTGCAAAATGAGATATTGTGGTCCATGCACCACAACAGGAAAAGTTTGTTCGTCGAACACTTATTTGTTTCCGTTTTGTCAAAAACTGTTTGACACGTGAATTTGTGCAGCAACAAGTGTTTGTGGCTCCTGATGATGTTATTATATGCATTCTTAGCATTGAAACGCTCTAACCCAGTTAGTTCAGTCCAGTAGGGGATGACACAGAAATCATCACGCTGATCTACTACAGACGATTTGGGGAAACCACAAATTTTATACAAAGTCTCATAATTAAGCGCTTAAGGTTGTCCTCGCAACCTAAACCACAATTCCCTAGGTTTATTGGATTCGAACTAAAGGGATGTAAAGAATTCTAAGGTAAGTTCCTTATAAATGGGGTATTGAAATTGAATAAATTGTCCTCGTTGAATTCTCTCTGCTTAATTTTTGACCTTGTCTCTCAGTTCTAGTCTAACTAAAGTCTCAAAATGAAAACACTTGGGAACCATAATTTACTTATTGCGAAGAGAGCGAAAGTGATGACCTTCCTCATTTGAGAAGATCAAGAAATGTGCTCTGTAATCAACTGCCCTGTCTCTTTTTCCGTGGCCAAACACTTGATTTCTTCCTAATGATTAGTTACGCTTTGCTGACTGTTTAATGCACGACATAATGGATTTCAAGTAGGTAGAAGTTGGAAGAGACTGGAAGTTTGGAATTTGGTTAGAGAGAAGTGAGAGCATTTGAAGATTCTAACTTAGAGAGATAAAGTTAAAATGAAAGTGAATGAAAAAATGAAGTGTGAGATGAATATATAGATGAAGGAAGGGTAACATGGTAAAAATTAGCTGAAATTCACTTGGATTATTTCACTCTACCGTAGGCCACGATCGTGGCCTAGCCACCAATTTTTTATTTTTCTTCTTTTTTCCTTCTACGCTTTCTCGAGATCACTTCTTAACTCTTTATAGCTCCTTCACCTCTCTTTTGCTTACTTCTTTGATCATGTAATTCATGTTGAAGTCTTATGCCTTCCCGACTTTATTTGGAAACGAAACAACCTAACTACGGAATTCAACTATCTAAAAATCAAAGGAAATAATCATGGAATTAACAATCTATGGGCTCCCATGCAGTGCTTCTTTTAACGTTGATAGCTCGACGCTCTTCATTCATTGGAAACTTAGCTGAGATCAATTATAAGCAGCTTACTTCCACCCTTTTCATTCAACATCAGTTTTGTAGCTTGTAGGTAAGCTACAAATTGCAAAATGATCATAAGGATAATATTGATAAAATTATGAAAACCAATTAAGCTTAATAATGTCCTTTTTTGAGTGAACTATCAACAAAGTGGCCTCGTGGCTTGTTGTGTGTCACGAACATGATCTTGGGCCGTTGTTTTAGCTTAAATGTCTCTGAAACTTCTCCGTTCTTTGACATTGACCCTGAAACACTAACAAACACATTAAGATACCCTTAAAACATAATATTTAAGCTAAAAAACGTGTACTAACCCATAAAACACAATTAATTAACAAACTAACACAATTCTAACCTAAACACATACTAAATGATTGAATTAATAGCTAAACACATATCAAACTAAGCCCTAAAATGAGAAGTAATTCACACTTATCACTTCTCTAGATAGAGTTCTAACTCTATCCAATTTTCCAATATAGTAGATTTTGTTCTATCCCACTTTGATTTGAATTTTAAACTCATCAACATTATCTTTGATGTCCAATTATCAAAAAATACCAAAACCAAATAATAAGATATAAACCATATATCTTAACAATCTACTCCTTTTTGGCATTGTTTGTCACAAATTTGAAACTCCCCTAAATAAAATAATTAGGCATATAATCCATATGAGAAAAGAACGCCCCCTTAATCCAACGTCAAGCTCTAAAGAACATCCATCAAGTTCTTCAAATTCAAGAAACATCCAAAAAAACAATAATGAACAATTATCCAATCATCCAAATTTTTGCCCTTGGGACAAAAAGATGCCAAAAAGTAAGACTAATAGTCATAGAGATATCTTAAAATCTCCCCTTGGATTGAACTGTCACCAAAAATAATTTGATGTCTGCCCTTTGGGACAAAACAATGTCAAAACAAGAATGCCTTTAATAAGATTAATCTCAGCAATAGGTGCAGCAGAAGAATCATAAGCATGCCAAAATGATAATTTACCACTAGTCAAAACACTAGCCAACATATCAGTACTCACATCAAAGCCATCTTCATATGACTGATTAAATTCATAAATCCCAAAAATGCATTCAATGAATCATAATCAAACTTAATCAATATTTTTCTTACATAAATTATATGAATGCATATTGCCCAAATTCATAAAGCCTACAATATAGAGAAATCAAGATAAAACTTGAAAAACTCAAATTATAGAAAACTCGAATCTTCCTACAGTTCTCCAACCAAACATCAATATTTTCTCGACGTAACTCCATTAATCAAAATCCAAAAGCATAATTCTCAAATCGTCAAGCAGAACTTCATTCTCACATCAAATATGTTATTTAACAATTAAGAAAAAATTCAAACACACATCAATCAACTGAACCTTAGAAAACTCATAAATAAAAAACTCAAAAACTCCTTCGAGCCCTTTTTTTTAATAAACAACATTAAACTATACTTCAAAAATGTAAAGAACACAATTCTTGTACCCTTTTAAAAAATTCAAACCTAGTCTTATTCCTCATTACTTTATCTCTATCATCAGATGTTTGGTTAGGTTCTCTTTCATAAGCAACTAACAAATTTTCTGTCTGACCAGTTTCTTTAACAGCAGCAACTAACTGTGAATTGGGACAATTTCTTGTTTTTCCTTTATTACATCTTTGTGCTTGTACTTAATCCTTTCTAACCCAAGAGTGCTTAGGTATTATGGATTTTTGCTGCTAGAAATTTAACGTAAAGTGTATGGTTTTTGGGTTTTGACCCCTTTGAAACATCATTTGTAATAAATTGTAACATTTCGGTCTTATATGTTTGATAACCCCACAAAAATGGCATGTAGGTATAAACCTCCGATTCTTCCTTGACGTTTCCTCTTGGAAGGATCTTGTTGCATTTTTTTCCCATCATTCACCTTAAAGCATTCACATTTATAGCCAATGCTTTGAAGATCCCCTTTAATCTTACCGATTTCTAGCAATTGTTCTAATTTTTCTGTACTGACCAACTTCAATTTTGTTTCTCCAAGCTCATCTAATGTAGAAAACAACTTCTTCTCTAGATCTTGAATGATATTCTTCATGGAGAGGTTTTCCTTCTTTAGCTTTTCATTTTTCTTACATGTTTGGACCTATTTTGCATACATTAATTCATAGGCTTCATAGATATCCTCCTTTTTATCATCTGAACCACTGTCATCACTATCATAATCTGAGATTGAGCTTTGAGCTAATTTGTCTGCATTTTTTCCGAAGTTTTCTAATTTACTTATGTTTTTTTCATTAGTTACTTTTTTGTTGGTTGCTGTTAAGTAAGCAACTGGATTTTTTCTGTATAAAGTAACTAATGCAACAGTATTCGCAACTTCTTCTTTACTACCATATTAACTTTCGAATTCATTCTCACTCCAAGTGCTCGTATAGGACTTTTCTTTTCTCTTCTTTAAGGTGTTAGTACATTCCGCTTGTACATGTCCGAAGCTTTGACACTCGTGACATTGAATTTTCTTCACTTTTCTTTTACCCTTTTGAGTTTTCCCTTGTTGTTTGAAATTACTATTTGATGTGCTCCTATCGTTTTGCCTAAAATCGAATATATCCTTTTCCACTTTCTTTAAACACTTATTGAACTTTCTTTTCAATAACTCCATATCCTCATTCTCATTGGATTCATCTTCGAAGTCATTCACGGTTTTACCAATCTCGGCTTGCAATGCCAATACTATGTTACTCTCTTGTTTTCCCCTTAACAAATTCATCTCAAATTTGGTAAGAATTCCAATTACCTTATCCAATGACAATTCATTGATATCATGAGCTTCCTTGATTGCTGTAATTTTTGGTATGAACCTCAGAGGCAACGATCTCAATGTCTTCTTAACCAATTTCAGGTTAGAGTACTTCTTCCCGAATTGATGTACTTGGTTTGCTATATCACGCAGTCTCTCATGGAAGTCTCCAATAGTTTCACTTTCTTCCATCCTCAACTCTTCAAATCTCACAGCCAACATCTGAAGTTTCGAAGCTATTATAGATTTCAATCCCTCAAGTATAATTTATAAAGTGGCCCACACTCCTCTCACCGATTTACAAGCTGATATCATAGCAAAGCGACCTTCATTAATTGCACCGAAGATGACGTGTAAGGCTTGAGAATTTCCAAGCGCTCTCTCTTCTTCAAACCTTGTCCACTCATATGCATCTTTAAGCACTGCTTCTACCTTTTCATTAGTCTTCACTGGATGTGTATAGCTACTTAAAGCTGAGTTCCACACTTTTGTTCCTTGTTCCTGAATGAATACTCTCATCCGTGATTTCCACGTAGGATAATTTGAACCATCTAACAACGGTGGTTTGATAATTGATGCCTCGTCTCTTATAGTCATAATTATGAAACACGGATCTACACCAACTTGATGTACCAAGATCTGATTTAGTGACCTTTATCTGATACCAATTGAAAATCCGAACGGGTGTAGTAGTTTTGCAAAATCTTTGATTTACTGTAGTTGTTTCCAGCACAATGAAAAACCAAAAAAATTAAATGCACAAATATAAATCAACATCGAAATTTGGTAACGTAGTTTGACATGTCTTGCCTACGTCTGTGGGGCCCTCACGTAGCTTAATACTTTCACTAATGACAATAGTTTTATACAAGGCTTTACTGAACCAACACTACTCAACCCTCGCCACTATCCCTCATCCTCACTACCTGTGAAAGTATTTCAAACCCGATAACGTGATTGACTCATGTTAACATCAACAGAGGATTTTTTTCAACAATCTTTTAACGAAAGAACAATAAATGAATAACTCAAGTGATTAAATAACTAAGAACAAAACATAATAAAATTGAGATAGAAAAGAAGGACAACTTTCCGATAGGTTTAGCTCCACTAAAATAGATTTGAAAGCTGCACCACACACTATAGGTTGATTTGCGCAAATTCCAGTACCAACTCACAGTTGCAATAGGAAGAAATCAAGCATTACAGACCAGAAGTAGGTATCTTAAATGGTATACTACGGTTGAAAGAAAAAATAAGAAAAATACGATTGTGAATAAATGGTATACTATTAACCTTTCTGAACTACTAACCAAGGAAGAAGCAATATCAATGCGTTATTTCAGAATAATCATATAAATGTACAATATAATGGTGCTAATAAACCAAATAATTCTAGCTACATACCAGAAGTAGGTATCTGCTAATTTGTCTCAGTCAACAAATTTGTACACTTGTAAATCTAGTCGCAAATAATGTTGTTAAGATATATGGTATATACCTTATTATTTGGTTTTGACATTTTTGATAATTGGATATCTAAGATAATGTTAATGAGTTTAAAATTTAAATCCAAGTGGGATAGAATAAAATCTGTCATCTTGGAAATCTACAAAAGAGAAGAACTCTTATAAATCACGTCTGTATGGATTGAAGGGCATTGTGTGTAATCTAGAGATTGTTGGTGTGTGAAGACTCCTTGGTGAAGTGGGGAAAAAATGTTGGATGGGTCCTCAGTGAATCACGCAACACATGTTGATGGGTGTATGAGTGTAGCTGTGACTTTCCCTATGATGTTATTTGCGTGACTTCAGCTGGATTTAATTGTGAATTGATTATTATATTTATTCTTTCAATCGTATTTTTCTTATTTGACAATATACTACGGTACTTTGTATAGTTTCAAGTGAGAAATTAATAAAAGAGGAGGTCGAGTACATCAGAAGAAATTGAGTTGTTATTTATACTAGTTGAATCTTATTTGCATTAGATAAATGACTTTTTATTCTAGTAAATATCAGCTAATTTTGATAGTTGTTTTATATGATTATAAAAACTGGATTCATTTTACTTTTAAATTTTTTTTAAAAAATGTGTTAATAGATGTTCAACCTTAAATCAATTATGAATATGAAAATCTAAGGGGGCGTTTGGTTTGAGGGTTTGGGAATGAAGGAATGGAATAATTGCAAAAGATAGTATTTGTTTTGGGGTTTTCAATTCCAAGGGAATGGATTTATTCCATTAAATTTGGAAATCTACTAAACCCTCCAAAGGGGGTGGGTATCAAGTTTTCATTCCAATCTAGTGGTTACTATTTATACCCCTCCCC
>JANZXV010000008.1:26187532-26202677 GCA_027576455.1 Erythroxylum roigii
ATTTTCTTATGGTAATGGAACATCATTATTATGGAATTCAACAGATATAACTGCAAATGATAAGTCATTGTTTGTCAACCTTTTCTTGTCCTATTGTTTCGGTGGAGGTTAGGGTCCAAAGCAACTTTTGCATGGACCATACGTAGTTTCTGCCATGTTCATTTCAATCTCTTCTATGTTCTCTTCTATTATCTTCTCCTTTTTTTTTTTTTTGGTTTTGTATTATGGGTTTATCTCTTCTAGGTCAACCCAACATTCACTTCTTATGTCCCTTTCTTGTCTTCTCTGTATCTTATCATTTTGTGAGGCCTTCTCCAAAGAAATATGCTTTGTTTCGACAGTCTCAGTCTTAGCCAAATGTCCTAGCAATTATCGTCACGGAATGTCTTGCACAAAAATAACAACTTTGTTCCCAAGGGATTGTCTAACTACTGTAGAACTTACTCTTCTTGTGCCTACCAACCCAAAAAAGGTTCAAGTCACGGATGAAATGAAACATGCGAGATAGTGAGAAAGAGAATTTGACAGCGACACCGGGGGAGGGCCGGAGGGGGGTGTACATTTTTTTTAATACAAAATTGTCCATATACTTTTTGAAATTTACAGTACCGGCCTGTATTCGGCTGGTAAAATCATTAGTACCTGCGACCGGTGCCAATGGGTATGGTTTTTAAACCTTAAATTCCTTTTCTTGTTAATTTAGTTCTTACTCTGATATTAAAAATATTGATAGTTTGAGGAGATTGGGACCACTACAAGACTACCTTTTGTTGAGCTTAACTTACTATCTTAACTCGGCTTTATTATGTTTATTTGAGATTTTTAGTGCGCATTCAGAAGGATAAGGGATCTAGAGTTCACTGTTGTAGTGAGCACCAGTTGTTCGAAGAAAATCCTCCGAATTCGAAAAGGAACATGATCCCAAAGCCACTTCGAACCGTGGCTGCTAGCACCGCAATCATAGTGGGCAGTCTGGTCACTCTCAACATAGCTTCCAGTATTGCTATTGGTGCCCTTCGCCTTGCCACTGAAGCCAAACGAGTAAAGGCAACAACTCTTTGCTTTTGCTTTGCTGCTATTTTTTTGTGTTCTCGAACCTTTAATTACTTCATTTCATTCGTGGTTTTTTGTTGCAGAGAAAGTTGGAGTTACCTTGTGGGATTTGCAGAGGAAAAGGTTTTTATATATGCAAGTTGTGCAAAGGTAACGCTACTATACAGTGGTCGCCTTTGCATGATCCTGTTGCTATTAACCCTTGTCTCTGCCCCACTTGCGATGGAAACAGGTTTGTCGTTTTTTTGGAATTTCTTGCTTGGCCAAGCTTGATTAATACACTACTTCTATATTTCATTTTGTGAGCTTGTAAAGACAACGTGATTGTGCTTTGAGTTTTTTGAATAATCTGTAAATGTACTTCTGTCTGATTACTCTCAGTAATTCTTAGTGTTCTTGATTGGTATGACACAGGGTACAGCGTTGTCTCAACTGTCTTGGAAAAGGTTATTATTGACACGGGACACATTATTATATATTTCTTTAATTTCTCATTTTTAAATACTATATACAAGATTGCTTTTGAATTTTGTTGTGTATCCAATTATATTGGAGATAGTAGGATGTTGTATAGATTACTTTGGTTGCTTCGCTCGCAGCTGTACTTGCTCAGTAGCTTATTAATTAGGTTAGGGGAATTCCATGACCTCAAAATTTTAATTTTAGTTCTTCTTGATTATATTTTTGTATTATTTTCACTACAATTAGACCCCTTATTTTTGTATGCTCCTATAATTAGCTTATTAATTAGGCTAGCTTTTAATTATTCTTTCTCAATAGCTTATTAATTAGGCTAGGGGAATTCAGTGACCTCAAAAAATTACACATCACTGAAAAGAAGTTGCTAGCTATAGTAGTTGCATATGACAATTAATAATTAACTTATACTTCTTTGGAATTCTTTTAGTTAGATTTCCATCTTGAAATTAGTTAAAGGTTGTCAAGGACGTATGTCCCTTTTACATCTTCAATGCTACTTACAGATGTATCTCTTTAAACTTTGTTGATTAACCTTGAATGTTCCTTTCTCCAGATGTGAGATTCTAATTGCCCCGTGAGGTTATACTTTCGTAAAGATGAATAGAGCAAACCATTTTGATTTCAGCTTTTCTATAAACAATTTGAGTTAATGATTATACAATAGCACTTGATAACCACCATCATTTGGTTTGCTCTTTCTATATCCTTACCTCCTCGTCTATAGATAAACACAACTCTTAAGGTTCACTTACTTATAGCATCTTCTTTTGACTGTCATTTTTCAAATCAAAATTTAAGAATTTTGTGATTTATGTTCTAACTGAATCGGTAAATGACGTGCTTTCCTGAAAATTATCCTATATAGTGTTATTCCAATATTTCTTCTTTTATTGATATGCAATATTTTTAAGAGAATCCTTGTACTGAGTATTTAACCATAGAATGGGACCACATATACCTTTTGCAAAGTATAATGTTCAATAAAGAAGATGTGCTTCACATCTTCTTCAGCTCCCTTCTTGCCCCTAATCTCCATATCAAAGTCCTACAACTAAAGAATCCATATAATTAATCTTATTTTAGCATCATTTTTCATAAAGGAACCTTAATAAAGAATGACTCATGTATAATATAACCTTGGACAATATTAAATAAGATTTGAATTTCTCATATGCATCTACTATAGCTAGCAACTCCTTTTAAGTGATGTGTAATTTTTTGGTGCATTTTTTAAATTTTTGTTGGCATAGTATATTGGCTAAAAATTCTTATCTTTCCTTTATCTAAGCGTTATTTCAATAATATAATCAGTCACATATCACATTAGCTTATATATTATAATATCATACATAATAATTTAAATTTTAGGAAAAAGATTACTTTCTCAGTCAACAATCCGTGTCAACCAAACGAGGCCAAGAGGTTGTTGATTTAAGTTATGTAAACTAACTATTTTAAAGTTTTATATTCGTCCATGAATTTTTCCTCTTCTAACTCTAATATGTTATGAAACAAAAAATTAATAGTTAAGATTGTCCTTTTACAATTTCTTTCTAATTTCATTCCTTAGTCTAAATAAGGTTCTTTCTATTTCCATATTAAATTACAAATTATCAGAGTTAGAGATTCGAGTAATATGCATACACGATCAAAGAGTCAAAGATAAATAACTAATGAGAAAATACAAAAAGAAAATGAAAATATAAAATTAGTGAGAATCATTCCCCCGTGATGATGCCAAAATTTGCTGTATTGTTGCCTATATCTAAAGAAAAAAACTTAGCTCCTTAAAATATATATAGTAGCAAGACTAGGGGTCATTCCCATAATGAGTATCTAGACTAGACTTGTGCTTTCTAAATAGGAACATACAAAAATAAGTGGTCTAATTCTAGTAAAAATAATACAAAAATATAATCAAGAATAATTAAAATTAAAATTTGAGGTCATTGAAATACCCTAGCCTAAGCCCACATCTACCTTAAAATTATGTACCAATTATCTATACAACTAATAATTAACCTATACTTTAAATATTCACCATTGGAACTTGTTTAACTAATGGAGGTTCCAATCAAGTTTTTTATGATAACAAACCATAAATACTAGTAATGAGTTTATTGTTTTGATGAGAAGGAATGTAAGAACAAGATGAAGTCATAAACCCTAGAAGATAGTTCATGAAATTAATAAAAGAAAATATAAATTTTTTAATTTACAAAGTGAAAACCAAATCAAGAAAAAAAGAGGAATAATAAATATCAAGGTCATCTTTAATTTGTAATGTTAGTTTAATATCATTTAGTCACTTTGATATTCTAAAAGACTCACCATAGAAAAACATTTCATTTCACTTTATTAAACTAGTCTTGTGATTTATCAAGAGATATTGAAGCTTTTATTTTTAATATAAAAGCCTTTTGATCTTTCAAATATTGTTAGGAAACATTTTGGAAAGTACTTAAATCATAAGCATTTAAAGTTAGCTAAATAATGTTTTTGGTGAGATTGGTTAACATATATGGTTTAATGTTCGACCAATATAGGTTAAACTTATCAAATTTAATGTGTCGAGTGTTTGTAGTAATATTGGTTAATGTATTTGTCAACTAAGATCTCATATTGGTCAACCAATATGCCTACCGGTTGATTAGTGTCTCAATGACTAGTGAATTTATGTTTAATGCACATTGGTCGACGAATGCCACAACTAGCCATTAAAACAACTAGTTTTTGGTTCTAATGACTTCTAAAGATTCTGAAATCTTATAAATACATATTTTTTGATTGATTTTATCATTAAGAAGTATATGGTGTATTTTACATATATTTATAAGTGTTTTTTAATTATTTAAGTATTGTTGTCTTATATTTGTGTGAGTAAGCCTATTTGTAGTTATCAAGTCAAGTATTTTTGAGCTGTAAGATTTAGTTGAGGCATTATATTATCATTTAAGGGTGTTTCAAGTAAGATTGATGTTTCTTTTCATTGTAAAGGAAGATTACAAAAAGTTTGTCTTTGTCAAAAAAAGATTATAGAAAGGTTATTTTTTATCTTGAAAGAAAAATTATAGTGAAATTCTCAAGAGTCTTAGAAATGAACATAAGCAATAGTTATTTGTTGAACCACATTTTGTATTATCTTTTCCCTGTCATCTTTAAATTATTGTTCAATTGTTTGATTGATTTATATTAAGCAATTTTCTAATCCATATTTTTATTAATTATTGTTAAATGAGTACATTAGATAGAAAACTTACTGGTTGACATATATGATTTAATGGTCGACCAATATCGGTTAAACTTATCAAATTTATGTGTCATTAGGGACTAATAGAACCATTTCCTATCTCTCCTTGTTTGTAGTTAAATAGAAAGAACCATAATCTAATTAACTCTAACTGCTAAACAAAGTCAGTCACACATATGAGGATTTAGTTTACCAGGAAAGTTAAGTCTTGGAAAGATGATGAAATAGAACAACACAAACAAACACAATTGCATTTACTTAAGGAAATTATCCTTCCTAAGATTTAAGAATTTTAATGCAACAACCAACTAAAACCTAGTTGTTTAATAGATTAGAGGGATTAAAAAATTGAAACTTTAGTATCTTATCCAACAATAGATTGTAGCAAAAAATGGCTAATAGACCTCGCAACAATTATAAAAGATAATCATAAAATCACATTCGGTACTCAAAATATAAATCAAACATTAAACAAAAATCAAACGTCATATTAGCTCTATGTCCTAAGTCATATAATACATTGTATATCTATATCATATCATATTGGCTCCAACTTGATAGTGTAGGAGGGCGAGTCTTCTACAATAATATTTGAGTGTGAAAGATGCCTTAATACCTAATCACGAATTGTCAAATTTGTCTTTAATTACCCAATACTTCATTTTACCTTTAACAGCTCTATTCAATGCTGCGAATACTATACCTGATTTGGTATCGGATTAGGTTATGATATCGTACTGTACTGGTACCGATCAATACCAGATATCGTTTCAGGTAATTTTAAATTTATGAAATAGTTCTTGAAGCTTTTTAGAAATTCCAAAATAGTTCATTGTCATATTGTATTGTTGTACTATATACTATATAAGTTTACAACAACCTTATTTCTAAAAATCATAATAATAAATAATAACTACAATTAATATGAAATAACAATAATTTTTAGACATTTCACATATAAATAATAACCACAATTAATATGATAAAGACAATTATCATCATACAAATATAAAATTAAGAACAATATAAAGTATTTAAAATATTACAAATTCATCATATAATAAATAATAATTACATCAAAATATTCAATAAAATGAATAATAAATATCCTTAACTCTCAAACTATTACAATTTACGACAAAAGTTTGTGATAAGTAACCAACTAACTAGAAGTGAAACCTGTAACAAAAAAATTTACAATTATATTACATATATAGAATTTAACATATATATCAAATATAAGTAAAATTTTAATAAGAGAAAAACAAAAACCTGGAATTTCATTCAATCGTCTATGGGAGGATACCCTCTATAGACTTTCCTATTGGAGAGTAGTAAATTCATGCTAAATTTAAAAGAAGTACATTGTTATGCTTTGTAGTCTTGAAGGTTCAAAGATTTAAGATGATGGCTCAATGAATTCCAAAATTCAAGTCATAACTTAAACATCCTTAACTTTACTTAGCATATTCATCTTTATTCTTGTTTTTTCAGAAATATGACTATTGCCATCGACATATCTTTATAAACTCTTGCCTTTAATAAATATCTTGAAATGGAATGCACAATCTGAGCAATTTTTTTCATTAAGATGAACTAAAAAACTTTCACAATTATCCGAAGATATAATGCCAAGGTACTATAAATGAGATAAAAATGGAATAATAAGAAAATAGATTTTGAATATGTAAAGACTATGGGATGAACTAATTTTGGGATAAATAAAGGTGAATTGCAAGAGACTTGATGAGATGGACTAATTTTGGGATAAGATTACAGATAACTTAGAGATATAGATTTTACCTTTTTTGCTACTTTTCTATACAATAATTACAATTACAAAACTTCCTTTTTGGCTTTTCCACAAGACCATAACTAAATTATTATTATACTCAATTAATTATTTACCCAATATCCAAATATCATTTCAATAATTTTAAGAATATTTCAATTAATTATTTCGTTTAAATTCTTTACAATTTACATTCTCAATTTTAAGGTTTTAATTTAAGTTTAAAGACTTTCTAACGTTTAAATCATGCATGATGGATGTCATGCATTTCAAAGTTTCAATGACCAAAAATTTTAAGATAAATCAAGTGTCAACTGAACCACAACAATGAACCAAACTTCTTTCATTAAGCTCCAATCCATTATCCAACCAACCGCAAATCATAAATCCATTCACAATTTCATTTCAACTTCCAATCTATTCACAATCACAACACAAATGCAATTAAGTAGAAAAAATTCAATTGAAAAGTGAAAACACACCCAAACAAATTCACAATCAGTTTTTGGGTCTTGTTAGGTTTAGATCAGGTATTATTCCAAATCCTACAGCTGTGGATGCGTGGAGGATAGGAGGAGAGCAGTCGATAGTGGCGTGGTGCGTTGGTGGTCCTCGTGGAGGCGGGCTGAAGCCTGATGGAGGTCCGGATGAGGCTCGGTAGTGGTAGGTTCGTGTGGTGGAGGAAGATCCGAAGATGGCAGTCGTGTGGTGCGGTGGTTCGTGGTTGTCTTGTAGTTGGAGAGGAGAATGAGAGAGAGAGAATGGAGACGAGATGAGAGCGTGAGATAGAGAGAGGATGGAGGTGAGGTGAGTCTGAGAGAGGAAAAAAAATAAAATTAGCAGAGGATGGTGCAAGTGTCGGGAGTGGGGGGTTTAGGGTAAAAAACTTTAGGATTTTGCAAAATAGTTCTCAAATTTTTAAAACTCACGTCGGCCGACACTAAAACCTTAGATACCGTTCTATTTTTGGCCAGTACGATAACGTCCAGTAGGTACCTACCGGTACGAAACGGTATTCTAAATAATGACTCTATTTGCGTCCTAAATCAAAATATAAGAATAATGATTATATTTTAGTATAACATAGATATAAAAGACTAAATATTAAGAGACAAAAGTATGACATTTTATATCCTTATCAAGTAAGTGCTTAATTAATACATTAAAATTAAGAATAAAAATGCAATCAAATAGGATTTTTATTAAAATTAGAAAAAAAATAAAAACAAAAACAAACAGTTCCTTCAACTTCCTTTTTTATTTTAAGAACAAAATATATTTTCTTGTTTCTATCTTTTAAGCAACATATTGTCCTTCAAAATTGAACTTGATCAGTATAAGAAATCTTGGAAACACAATTAGAAATCTTAGAGAACTATTTTTAAATCTATTTATTGAAGATCAAAACAGAAAATCACAGGTTATTAGAAAATGGACCGCCAATTCTTATGCAATCATAATTCCAGCAAATAAGTAAGCAAAATGTTAGAATGAGGAAACGGCGCCGACTTAGCAAATAGTTTGAAAATCAAATGTGTATATAATTTAAAATTCCTTTGCGCCCCACACATAAACAAAATGCTATTTTTTATAAGAAATAGAAATTAAAAGCGTAATATATGACGTCATCGGTTAGCTTGGACTCGAGATTGGCTCTACATAAACAATTCTTTCAATTGGTTCTACTCCAATCTCTCTCTCTCTTTCTCCCCCCTCCCCCTTTAATCGACCAGGAAGGAGCCCTAGAAAATCCAGCTCTTCTCTCTCTCTCTCTCTCTAAAATATACTTGAAGAGAATCGTAGTCTAGAAAATAGTGATTGTGGAAAGAGAATTCGAAGAGAGATTTTTCAATTCCTTTTTTGAAGGTAAAAATCCCTTAAATGACTAGCTGCTCATATGCCTTGGTTTCTGCTCCGATCTATCTGCTTATTCCTTTGCCTTTTGGTTAGTTTAATCGGACCGATTTTAGGGTTTATGTGTTCATTTGCTTTGCTATTATCTGAGCTTCTATAATCTATACTTTTAGGTCGGTTTTTACTTATTATTTTGCTTTATTTGAGTTGAACGCTGAAAATCAAAGCTTTTTGTCCTTTTCCGTTTTCCTTTTTCTTTTTAATTTTGTTCGAGGTGGGTAAAGGGAAAGCCTTGGCCTTGCAAAGTCGTTTGAGATTATTGCTATCCTACCAGTCCAGTAATGAAACTGTTAGCAATGGTCACCTTATGGATTCTGAAAACTGAGCTCAATTGAGATGTTATCCTAAATTCCCCTTGAATTCTGATGTTGGGGAGAGACTGCGTGCTTAATTTTATTGCATATGCTGCAACGCCAAATCTTAGCATTGCATAGTCGTATTTGAATTGGCAATCTTAGAGTTCAATAAGCCTATTGATGCTGCATTTTGTATTTGATGGCCAAAGCCAAAGGATTATGTGGTGGCTGTCATGGATTTGATGTAAATATTTTTATCGGGTTCAGTTTTAATTATATCAGAAAATATACTTGTTTTCTTAAAATTAATTACCTGTATATGAGAAAATATACTTGTTTTTCTTGACAATAAGTACCTGTTCATGGTTTCTTCTCTATGATCATGGTATACTTACGTATGCTGAACCCACGGAAAATTTCGATACATATTTGGTACTAAATTTAAGTTTGACTGTTAGTTGATTCTGCTTCTGCAGTACAAACATGCCAAAGGATAGAAAAGATAGTTCCAAATGTTTTGATAGGAATAGAGCATCTCCTTACACATGCAGCTCTAGTCGTTCAAGAAGATCTTCACCCAGGTTTCCATTTGAATGTGAGAAAAATATAAAGGAATGGGAAGAAGCTAGGTGCCCTGTCTGCATGGAACATCCTCACAATGCTGTTCTCCTCATATGCACTTCCCATGACAAAGGTTGCCGTCCTTACATGTGCGATACAAGTTATCGCCACTCAAATTGTCTTGATCAGTTTCGGAAGTCATGTGTTGAAACCTCAACAACTCATCCACCAGAAGAAAACATCTTCTTAACTACAAACTCATCAACTGTTGTGAACTCCGAGTCAACAGCTACAGATTTGCAAGTTGGACGGACTGACGACATAACATTATATTCTGGAGCTACCTCTTGTGATAACAATGATCAACTAAAGTTAGTATGCCCACTTTGCCGAGGCCATATAAAAGAGTGGATTGTCATGGAGGCTGCTCGATGTTTTATGAATACAAAACCAAGAAGCTGTTCTTGTGAGACCTGTGATTTTAGTGGAACCTATTCTGACCTTAGGAAACATGCAAGGATTGAGCACCCCCTTGTTCGGCCGTCAGAGGTTGATCCAGAGAGGGAACGTAATTGGAGGCGGCTTGAGCACCAGAGGGACCTTGGGGACTTGCTAAGCACTCTTCAATCTTCAGTTGGAGAGGAGAGGGGTGATGAGAGCATTTTACCCATTGATGATGGTGGTTGGCTTACAGTGTTCTTCCTAATTAGAGTTTTTCGTCCCGGATCTAGTCAGAGAATTAGCAGCTGGTCTGGCACGTCAAGAGCCAGAGCACGACTTAGTTTCAGAAGGAGATCTACTCGGCTTTGGGGGGAGACTCATGATGGGGAACCTGTTTCTTCCAGAGAAGAGGATAATGATTCTTCAGATGGTGACTCAGACCCTTGGAATCGCAGTTGGCGCGTCAGTCGAAGGACTACACCAGACCAATAATGAATGTGAAGATCAGACTATCTCTTTCATTGTTTGGTTTAAGATGTTCCTATTGTAAGTTATTTATTGATCAGTTCATGATGGCTTGGTGTTCATGAGAGAATGGAAACCACCTAACCTACTTGCATTGTTTTTTAGGTGGAACGTGAGAAATGGATTGGATTGTGTCCACTCAAGCTTTCCAATTTGTTCCACGGTATGGAACTATTTTGCTTGGAATCGCCTGGATACATAGTAAGAGAGTGAAAAAATTTGTAATTTGAAAAAAAAGACATTTCTGTCTAATTTAAATTCATATTCTCAAAAATGGCAGCTTGTCCTTTGCCACTCCGTTATGTCAAATATCATCTACGAACCCATGCCCTGAAATAATGTTGTTTACTGTTCTTTTGACGACTGTTGCGCTTCGACGTTCTTTCTAAGCTCAGCTATTCCTACAGATATGTTAGCTTTTTCTAGTCCGTATTAGCACGAGAAAAGAAAATTTCATGATCTTTTGGCTGTAGAAACAAGTATATTTTATGGGGCTTTGAAGCCGATACTCTGCGATGCAAATTTAGAGAAAGTAGAGATAGAGAATTAGGGACAAATGGTACATTTTCACTGGGCTAATGAGATGATAAAATATAATAATTGGATTGATTAATTAATGTCTGAGGAGCTTTTTATGAATCATTGTTTAGAAAATTTGATTGGAGTATCGATTCCAGATGATGAAATGGCTGAATCTGGTTGAGGACTAATCAATTGAATTGGGTTAATTTGATTTTAGTGCAATAATTGAAATGTAAATTATAAAAATAAGTAAATTTCTACACATAAAAAGTCACATGATGAGGGGACTAATTGGGAGTTAACAAATCAAGGCTTTTGTTTGTATCATTGTGTGAAAAAATTAGATGCAATCAAGCACAAGCTTAGATCACTAAATTTCCAAAAGGGTAACAATGCTCAATCCTCACTTTCTAAGGCTTCTAGCTATCTATAAGCAGTCCAGGAGGAGCTCTACCTTAAACTTGAAGATTCTAATCTTGTTAAACAAGAAAGAAGTGCACTACTGGAGTATGAAAAAGCCTGGAATTCTTGTAACTCCCTATTCAGGAAAAATGCTAGAATTATATGGCTAAAAGAAGGCGACAAAAATACCTACTTCTTCATAAATCAATTCTAACGAAAAGAAGTGCCAACAGAATAACAACAATCACTAAGGAGGATGGTGGTGTCATTCACTCCCAACATGACATTGAAAGAAACCTTTAATCATTTCCATAAGATATTGGGTACACCTAGTCAGACCGATGCTTTGATACTAGTTGCGCCCGCAAATCACAACTTTTGAATTAGTTATCAAAGGTGTTATACCTTAAAGAATTAAATTACAGCTAACACACATGTTTATCTAGAAAAGATATAACTTTTTATTAAATCTAAGCTTTTTATTATATCGAAAATTAATGTAACTCGACAAAGATCTTCTTTATGCATATCATCCGTATGTGTTATGATATCTATCATTTCATCAAATAAGGCAAACATAATTTTATCCAGAGAATCATTTGAGGTTAGATCTAATCAATTTAAACCATATAAAACATTTTCTAAAAAATAAGAACTCATATAGACAATGATGTCAAATATGTATAATAGATTTATAATTTCAAACTTAAGGGTCCAATACGCTTCTATACCTAATTCTTCTAACATTTTGACCGTCACAGCTTCGGGTTATCTTTGAGTCTTTTAGCAGGCATTTCAGCCCCAATCTTGAGAGTTAACTACCCTTGAAGACTCCTTCAGGGATGCTCAGTGCGGCCTGATTTTGTTTTCTACCTTTAGGCATAAATCAAAAAAATAATCGGGAGAAGAGTAGAGGATTATAAGGTTGAAACTATAAACCTATATCTACAAAGGGAGATTTTTGTTTCATAGTAAAAAATTTTTTTACAAAAGGATTGACTATTCTGAAGAAGAGATTACATATCGCATGCCCCTAACTATACTGCAAGGGCTTATTTATACTAGTCGGATCTTATCACAATCTAATTACATTTTATCCAGCTGTAGAATCTGCCTTATCTATAAAGATTTTTCTTCCTTCTTATTGGTTGAGGAGATTTCCTTATCTTGTGGCAGATAAGTCTTCATCTTTTGCATCTTTGTTTTATCATCTTTTGCCTTTGTCGGCCAAATTATCTTTACGTGGCAACTTTTGTCTTTGTCGGTTTTTATCTTTGTGGCGTGGCATCTTCCTTTCCTTTACTTTAAAGATTCTTTGAAGCCTTTATCGGTTAGAAATAACTTATCTAACATAGTGATAGATTTCCATTATTCGATATCACTGTAGGTGTTGACTCCAGAATCTTCTTTTTTGTCTTTTCCTTCGAGAAATCTGATGCCACTAGAACATGCTAGATAGATATTTTCAATATGTTTTCTGAGGTGGCAAAATCTTCTTTGAACTTCTGGGCTTGATCTTATTTTTCCTTGTTCGATCATCCCTATCTTCATTTTTACAAAGTTTTCTGCAGCCAAGGAGGTTCTTTTAGCTGGTGTTATCATAAGTAAGGTAATATTAGTCTTACCTACATAAGTTCAGAATCCTTTATTGAAAGTTGCTTCCATTTCAAAGACAACAATCCTCATTTCAATACCTCGTTGGTAATGGATATCAGTCTCAGTGTATCTACTAAATTCTTTCCTTAACTTTGTATCAACTGTAATAGAGAAATGTTATGGTTTTCCAATTATAATAAAATGATAAGCATCATATCGTTCTTCTTCATAGAAATCGGGTCTGGCTGATAAAATCTTTAGCATTAAATTATCTTAAGGAGTTATTATAGGATTATTCAGATACCAATCTCGAACACCTTCTTGTACACATTTAGGTACTAAAGATATCTCAGGAAAATGATTGTTTGTTAAATAAATGGCGTTTATGGCACCAAAGTCATACCAATCTCGTACTACCTAGGGCAGAGCTCCCTACAAAAAGTTTAGTTGGGAACAAATACCTATAAAATCAATGTAGCAGAATTCATTATTTTGTAATGAGTAAAGGTCTTGCATTATCTCAAAATGAGCTTGAACAGTAGGATGAGAACTAGGTGAACTTGTCATAACATTTTGGAGTATCTAAATTTTCTGAGATGTGTCTAGTCTTAGAGAAAGATCATTAGGAGTGATTTTTATTTGACTAGGAGATATCGATTGAGATATTTATTGTTATATCAGTTGAGATATAGGTGAAGATTTGGTAGATTCAGAGTCTTCAATTATCTGAACTTTATTAAGTAACGGATTTTGGTAAATCCGCTAAACCTATCACAGGCCTCACCATGTCTAACAAGGTTCGATTTCTCCTCTCAGCTACACCATTGTGTTGTTGCAAGTAAGATGGAGTCCATTGGGATAATATTCCATTATCCCTGAGATAATCCAAAAACTCTTGGCTTACGTTATTGTTTGAGGCTATTGGATCCTGCTTGTTTTCGGAACCCAACTCTTGCTCTGATACCACATTTGTTGGATCCCACTTGTTTCCGGAACCCAACTCTTGCTCTGATACCATAACATGTTGGACCCCATTTTCGAAGTCCAACATCCGGAGTCATAAACCTTGAGCTTGCATATTACCTTGAAGGGTTATTGCATTGAACCCTCATTAGTCATCATCAGTTCATCTTCATTCTCAACTCATTACTTTAGCTTCGGAACAATCTTTGGAAAAATCTTCCAACCAAAATTTCAAATTTGACTTCTTCAGAATATATGAAGCTCTATGTTTCATATTTATTTTGAAATAAGAACCATCTCATTCAGAGCTCTATAGCTCAAGATATGATTAAAAAATCAAAGGGTGTCCATAACCTAGTTATGCTCTTTCAACTGATTCCTCACTTTCTTCCTATCCAACTTTTTTAATTCAACAACAAAAGATACCAATTTTTATGGAGAGATATAAAAATGTGTTAGGAGTCTATTGCTTTAAGAATCATTTCATTTGGAGGTCGGATGAGGAAGTTATGTCTGAAAGAATCGAACATGTTTATACCCTCAATCATATTGTACCTAACCTGGCGCAATTGCCATAACTTTCACTATAGATGTTGGATTGATTTCGCTTTTAGACGGTTTGAAAGAGGACTCCAAGATCTACAACTTTCATGAAGACCACAAAGAGAGATTCTACCTCTAAAAGGGGTCAAAATCGTAATTTACTGCAAGTGTACAGGGTAAACGGACATACACGGGGCTGGGGGCAATTTTTGACCCGTGTCTGTTAAACGGACATTGGTGATGCTGGGGGTCCTCCTAGACTCGAGAAGGTCCGTTTAACAGACCTAAAGTCTGTCTAATGGACATAAGGGTTCCCCAAACCCCTCCAAAGCCTCTCCAATGCTTCCTACATCTAAACTAACATCATATTTGCTCATAATCTTCCCAAATTCAACTCTTCTAGTGCAAAATCACTTCATATCAATTCAAACACTAAATTTATCTCATAAAACTCTCAATTCTCAACCCATTTGATTCATCAAATCCACAAATTCTCATCCTTTTCCATAGCTGTCTTGTGCATATATCCTATGCAGTATCACATCTTATATCGATCATATCTTTTCACTCCGGTATCCAAAAATTACAAACTTTATATCGTTGGAAAGCTAATAGGACAAGCTACTACTTTCATGGAGACAACTTTGTTTAATTCATCCTAGATTAATACAAAATTTTTCCTGAAGTTAGAATACACATTTTACCCTCATGAAAACTTGAAATTTATTCCAACTTCACTTCCTCTATTACAACATCATTCATAACAATTCAACTACCAATTGGAATTCATCAAACTCTCAACCTCAA
>JANZXV010000008.1:26239635-26259367 GCA_027576455.1 Erythroxylum roigii
GGAATAAGTTTGAAGAAAGAGAAAAAGGAATGAATGAAAAAGAAAGAAACAAAGAAAAAAAATCATATCGGGATTTTCGGATTAGTCTAAGGTTTCCAACGCGACTCGATAGTTTTTATTCGATACACGTGCTCGGATGTCGGAATTCCATTTGATTCGATATATGATTACGCCGATTTCGATTCTTTGATTTTCGTTTTCGCTTTTGCTTTCGCTACGTTCTTTGTTTTCCGGTTGGGATCCGGTTCCTGAGATCGGGTCCCAACAAATATTCAGTTAATTTTCTTAACGAAATTAATTGATGTAAGAAAGATATAAAATGGGGGTTTTTGGATTTTTAGAGATTTAGTAAATAAAATAAAAGTAAATTATCGAAAATAAATTAAAACAAGAAATTTAAAATGATTAAAGTGTCAAATAGAAGTAAGGTCTGTTTCTAGGTTTAATCTCAGCCTAAATACGATCAAGCATATTCCATCATCCTAGTGTCTTTACACCTCTCTTCAGGTTATTAATCTGAGACTAATAGTATGCTCTACTAATTACAATTTTCCCTTAGGTTATGTTTAATTAAGATATGATCATTAATTAAACCTAACTACCAAATAACCTAAGATACAATCTCTTGATTCAATTTGGCAGCAGTATTACGAAGTGGAAAACGATCAATATATGCAGTAACCTTACACGTTTGGGTTATCTAACCTAAGTTATGTTGTTCCTAACATTAAAAGACCATCAGATGCTACTAACAAATATTAAATGTAACGATTACGAATTACATTCAACATTATAGCAGTAGGTTTGAAATAGAACAATCAAAATAGCGTATTAAGATCATTTATCTAAAACCCGATTATATTAACACAAACAACACAATAATCTGAAAAGAGATTACAATAGGATGAAATAGCTTAATCGTGACTTGGCGTCGAGATCCCCGTTAAACTGGCATCAGGAACTTAGCCTTCGATCTCCATCTTCAAGCTCTAACAATCAACCTTTGTACCCTCCATTTATGTTGAAAAATGAAGAGAAATTGATGAAGAATAAATGATGTCTACTACTGTATTGTTATTCCTCCTTCCCCACTTTGAAAATTGATGAGAAGATGGTGATGAATGGCGTCAATTGAGGTTCAAATGCTGTCAAATTGTTTCCAACTATCCACCACTTTCTCGGTTGTTCCAACCCACGTTTGCTTAAACACCTTTGATTCTCACCTTGGTAAGCCCCACCCGCCTTATGCTTTCTTTCAATAGCTATGTTCTTCCATTAACAAAAGATGAAGCAACTAGGTTAAGCCTTCATTCACACACACCAGCCGACATCTTCACTTCCTATTTTTTAATTAAAACCAAAGATGACAAGAATGCTCCTGCTGTTGTCCCAACGGAAGATGCCCAGATGCTCCTTTCTTTTTTCTGTTTTGTGAGTAGCCGATTCCTTGCTCTTTTTTTTCCAAAGCTACGTTGTTCTCCTCTTAAAAGATGAAGCAACTAGGTTAAGCCTCCACTTACTACACACCAGCTGACACTTTCTTCCTTTATTACAATTGAAGATGACTAAATGATGCCTTCTGTCCACTGCTGCTGCCTTTTCTTTGTTCAACCCAAGCTAGGTTTAAAACACATGAGAAATGGGCAGCTAATGGACAACTGGTTCAAATGGACAGCTGCCTATTTGCTTCACATTGTTGAAAGATGTCTTATGGGTATGAGTGGTGTCTCACACCCATATGACATCTTGATTAGGCTTAGAGTGTCTCACATGCTTTTATTTCATGTCATTTTAATTGTTAGACAATACTCATGGCTGGCTCATCTCTCAAGTCTCATGGTGTGAGTGGTGTTTTATGTTACAACTATGATCTCATGGCTTTACAATTTTCTAACCCTTTTCTAGTTGATGTTTTCAGCATATATCTTCATCTTTCTTGGTAATTTCTTGTCTTCTTCTTGCTCCATGAATCAATAGAGTATGGAATTGAGAAGATGGCTTCAATGAACATGCTTTCGGGTCACTTTAGCTTTTTTACTTCCGAAATGTACCTAAAAACAAATATGAGCTAAAGTGAGTATCATAAGAATTTATAAGGCATTAATCACTAAGTGTAATATATCAAATGAATCCACATATAAGAACATATCAAGTTCCCTCACACTTAGCTTTTGACTGTTGTCGGGAAAATCATCAAAATCAAAATCACAAACCAAAACTTTTACTCATTTTTCATATTTCCTAAGAATAGATAATCATAAGTAAAGATGAGTGACTTTCAAAACCTATAGCAATAATTCAACATCCAAAGCTTTTACTCATGATCAATCAACAATCATCATCCTTAGAAATTGAGTAATCTAGAGGTAGACTTGGACAAATGGTGATTAAATAAGATATTTTCATGGGTACACTCAAATACCATTCATGATCACAACAATCCACAACTTTGCATATCATTTATTTATGCACTACTAAAAGTCACATGCATAATCATAAATCAAAGGACTTTTCTATGGTTGTAATGTGGGCAAGGATAAGGTGAGATGTATTTTGGGTAATGTAGCATAAAAGCCATCAAAGCTAGTGAAACTAAAGTAATACTTAATGAAATATCAACTGCGTAAGTAAACATTCATACAAAACTGGGTACTATCAGCTATGACGAATGCAACACTAATATTTCATAACTCAATTAAGCTCTCACACCGTAAACCTTCACAAGAAGTACTTCATCCAAAACAAACTCCACCTTATATGCAATATACTCAAATAACTTATTCATTACAACTTTAGGAGGATATATTAATCATAAACAACTTTTCAACACATATGCACTTCCTCCTTGATACATTTATTTAAACATTTTTTCTTTTTCTTTTTCTTTTTTCCTTTTCTTTTGCTTCTTTCTGTTTTTTAATAAACATTAAAAGAAACTACATTAACGTGGAAATTCCAATGATAAGGCATAAAATAACATCCTAATCATTATAGCCAACCCACACATATGTATACCCCATACTTAGAATTTTGTACATCCACAAACTAAACAATCACAAATGCTCCACTAGCTTTATGACTTAGGTAGGACATTTGGTTAAGTTTAAAACATATAATATGGTTTATACAAAAAGAAAGGTATAAAGCTCAAGGGGGCTTAACAAAGGAGAAATTATGTCAATAGGATAGGCTATTTCGTTAATGTAGTTCGGAAAAGCAAAGAATGCTTAATCATTTCCATATTAATGCATGTGATAAAAATGTGGTCTCGAATAGAAAATCAAAGCAAAATTAGGAAGTACATGCCATGAAGGTCACACATTATCAAAAGACAATAAGACTGATATGTCAGTCTAATAAGGCTTAAAATCTCACTAATTTTGTCTACTACTAGTCACTACTCTTCTAAAGATAATGCATATCGACCAATCGCAAAAGTAAAAGTACATGCTAAAGTTGCTATGAAATTTTCTAGTCAAGTCACACTTTAATCACGACTATATCGTCCTACAAGCAATACAAAAAGAGAAAATGTTTGTTTGTTTTATTCTTTTTCTCATTTTGATTGAAAAATTAAAAAACAAGTAAAAACAACCCAATATAAAAACACACATGCATATAAACGAAATGCAAAAATGTAAGGAAAAGAAATTTACTTATGTTAGGTTACCTCCCAAGAAGTGCCTTTGTTTAGTATCATTGGCTCGACTCCATACTTCTCCTTACGTGACAAAATTATGATCTTCTGGTGTCACATGCGGTTCCTCCACGTAAGGTTCTTCCGGATGTTGATAATCATTCCCATTTAGCATCTTCCCTATTATCATAGTCGCAATCTTTACTAAATCCCCGCACTCTTTGACTATCTCGAATGTCTCTTCACCTTGTTCCTCCTCATTTAATTTCTCTAACATGCTAGGCAAAGATAAAGAGTCCATCATAACAAAAAATTAGTTATCATTATTTACCTCCGAGCTAAAAGATGTGTCATTTTCTGGCTCGAGCTGTTCCTTCGCTTCTTCCACACAGGCAATTCCTTTAGTATTACACTCAAGATTCTCAAGCTCTTTATAACTTTGTAAGATTTCCACACTAACTTCCGTTAGGTACACCTCAAGTTGATATGGCTGCTCCTCTTCGATTTGTGGTTCGAGGCGCGCTCGATCTTCTCTGCCATCTCAACCATTTGAATTTGCATCATATTATGCTGAATTTGCATCATATCCTTCAGGAACTCCTGGACACTCTGTTGCATATTTTAATGAAACTATTGCATATTCTGTTGCAGTTGAATATTGTTAGCGGTCATAATATTGAGCAAGTCTTCCAAAGATATACCTGAGTTTTGTTGACTCTCTACATCTTGGACACTAGACCTTGTATCATTGCCAAAATTGGCATCCATCCTATTGAAATTGCTACATACCCTATTGTAATTGCGTATTAGCATTCACAATATTAATTAATTTTTCTAGATATGTACTTATGTTGTGATAGGAATCTTCTGCTCTATACGAGAATTGTTGTGCGTCCTGTAAGCTATTATGAAAGTAACTTTGTTAATTATCACATCCATAACTAAAGTTATGTTAATCAGTCCAACCTTGGTTATAGGATTAAGAATAAGAGTTAAAGAAAAAATTTCTTCCATCTATGATTTTTTTAGATCACAAACACGAAACAAAAATTGAAAAGATAAAAAAAACTAAAAATAAACTAATTACAAACAAACATATACAAAACAACAATTAAACTCAAGAACAAATACTAAACACCGCACTCCCTAGCAATGATGCCAAAATTTGACATGCAATGATAAGAATGAAACATTTTTTGTTTGATGTCCTAAAGGCTAAGATCACTTTAAAATTTATAGCATGATTAATGTAAAAAATATAATAAAGCATGAATCATAATTCATACCTTTTTATGAAGTTTGATCCTTTTATTGTCGTTTCCCTCGATCCATTTCAGAAATTGACTTATCTAAACCACCATAGTCACACACATGCTTGCCTTCTAATAGTATCTATAGAATATATTGAGATAACTCTACAATTATTATAGAGTTAAGTAAGATGTGCAAGCTTCCTTAGAGTCTAAGCTTATTTGTAATCGAGTTTGGACCTTTTAATAATTTAAGTTTAATTAGATTGATATCTAATTGTAGAATTAGGGTTTGCAACAATTAAAATGTCAATTCTAAAATTCATATCAATAACAATTAAAAACTTTAATCAAGTTATAGAATTAAAGATGATTCTGATACAACAATTGAGAGATTGTAGTAGGAACTGATCCCACTATAGCATAATAAGAACAAAATATTTTAATTTAATTGTTCAAAATTCAAGATCACACTTTAAAATCTATAACATGATTAATATATAAAACATAATAATATATTAATCATATTTCATACGCTATTGTAAAGCTTAATTCTTTTCTTGTCAATTCTCTCAAACCATTTATAAAACTGACCCATTTTAACCACTATAGTTGCACACATGTCTATCTTCTAATTGTATCCACATAATACGTTCAAAGAATTCTACAACTATTATAGAAAGGGTTAGGTAATAAGTATTAGCCCTTTTGGAATCTAAACTTATTTATAACAAGGTTTAGACCTTTTAATAATTTAATTGAAAAAAAATTATATTTCCAATTAAATTTTAATGACAATATAATTAATTCTAATTAAATACCAATTAGAAAAAATCTAATATCTTATATCGGTTCTTATTTATTAAATATCTTGTATTTGCTTGTATAGTTTCTCAAACTTTACAATTAAGACTAACTTTCTTAAAACATATTTTCTCTCTTTAACTTGTTATTTCTGTGTGACCTATTTAGTTCTCAAATATATTGGCAATAAATATAAATTATAATTGTAAATCATATTCTGTATTAGAGAAGTTAAACTCTTTCAATTTTTTTAATTATCTAATTAAATAATTCATATCTATATATTAAGATTGATGTCTAGTAATATATCATAACTACTTAAATAACCTTTTCAGTGCATGATTTTTTTGTATAATTTAATCATTTCATCATATAATGATCTAATTAGACATAAAGATGAAATTAATGTTTACTCTATTTGAGTTCAATTATGTTATTTCTCCACTATTAGTAATTTATTCAATTAATAACATTTGAAAACTATTTTCAAAGTATCATTCCATCTTAGCCAATAATTTTTCGAATCAATACTAATTGAGAATAATATAAGATTCTTCCTAATCACTTTACGATAATAAATCATACATTGATCACTCAATTATCTCCATATAGTTCATACTATATCAGGTAACTGCTGATTGAATTATCCTTATCTAATAAGACAAAAGTAGTATTAGAACATAGGAATTATTATATAAGATATTTTGGATATCTCAAATCAAATAATTTCTTATATAATTATTACAATAAGAATTCTTATATAAGGTCAGATTAGTAAAATTGTCTATAGCAAGTACCTATATATTTGTTTAAATATTTTCATATTTTTATTTATCAGATCAAGGAAAAATATAACAAATGCAAATCTTTTTACGTTTTATTAATTTTCAGCTTTAATAAAATAATAATTAGAATAATTTAAAGATAATATATATGATTTTATCATAATTTTATTTGTGATGTATATTTATCTTATATCTTTTATGATATAAGTGTGAATATGTATAAAATAAGGAATAATGTCATTAAATTATAATATAAACTAAGACAGCAACAAAGCAATCATCTACTGCATTTGTAGGAGTAAGATATTGCAGAGTTTTAGCGAGTGAGGAATCACTCACAACTTGACACCAAGAAGTCTTCAAAGCCTTTGATTCTGAGTTTGAGGGAAGGGAAGTTGGAGGAGAAGAAGAAAGGTCAGGAGGAACAACGAGAAAAGATGAGGCGAGAGTGTTAAATGGAGTGACTATGAAGGGAGGTAGAGTGAGAGAGCTAGGACATAGAAGAGAAAAGTTTGTACAATCTAAAGAAACTCCCTGTGTAGGAGTGGATAAGGAGTTAGACATTACCTAAAATAGTTGTTAACCTAATGAGGATTTTTAAAAACTGTTCCCCGGAAGGAAATGGCTCAAGGTGGCAAATTTTCCTCCGTCCAGAAACAGCCTCGACTCTAGAGTTAGGTTGTTGGACTGCTACTCAGGAGTGATTCAGAGATTTTGCGAAAGTTTGGTACAAAGAAAAGCAAGAGGAGACGAGAGCTAGGGAAGAACGCAAGAATAAGACCAAGGAGAAGGAACCCAGGAATAGCAAATTAAAAGTAAGATTGTGTTAAACCTTGATCCAATTGTAGGGTGTGTGATAAGATTGTGTTAAAACTTGATCAAATTGCAGGGTGCGTGTTAGGATTGTATTAAAATTTGATCCAATTGCAAGGGTGCGTGTTTTTCGGAATAAGACAAAAACAGTTAAATACCATTAAAGAGAGAAGGTCTATTTTTAGGTTGAAGATAACTTTGACAATATAATTATATATAAAATTGGATTTATATGCCGTTGGATCTTTTAAGTAAATGTTTTTCTATTTAAAAAAATGTAAATATTTTTATTCTTATTTTTAAAATTTTAAATCTATTATTACTATTTATTTATTTGTGCCCTTTTCCTTTGTTATTTTCAAAGAAAAATTACAATAAACACAAACCCACATCAAGCAAAGAGTACAACATCAATTTTCAGAGAAAATCTGGAAGGGGAAAGAGAAAAAGAGAAAAGGTCAGTATAAATGTTTTGCATTTTTCGTTTTTATTCACTTCGATTATTATTCTGAGTTTGTGGGATGTTTTTGTTCATTCGCTTTTGATTCCTTCACGGGATGTTTTTGATTTAATTTGATTAGTTGACGTTTTGGAGAAAGTTTATGACTTTTCTGCATTTTGTTGTTAGTCAATGTTTGGTTTGACCTCTGTTTGGTTGGTCAGGAAACGTCAAGAGAACGACAAATATGGAAAGATGGTTTGCTTCTTTCTTTTTTCATAAAAAGTTTTTTCGGTGGTAGTTTTGGTTAAGAAGCATCTTTCTGTATTTTTGGTTCAAAGCAAGTGTTATGATTCGTCTAGTTAAGTTCAAATGTTATTGAATGAACTAGAAAATATTTTCAGATTGCAGTTTTCTGATTTTCTTTTTCTCATGACTTGCATTTTCAAGGCAAGTTCTTTGTAGTGTTGCCCAGTACTCATTTTTCAAGAGGGAAAAAAAATAACGGAGGAAATCTGAAACAAGTGTGTCCTTTCTTTAGTTTTAATTACTTTACTCTATCTGTTCATTTTCTAAATTTGTTTTCCTTTTAGTTTCGGATATAGGCTGCAATGGAATTTATCACAGAGACAGTTATTGTGTGATTTTGCTTTTATATTTGGTATTTTAATGGACGGCAAATGACCGATGTATCGAGTAGAGTCATATTATCTTTTGAAAGATGTGAAAAAGTGATGGAATGCAATTGAATGAATGATCTGTTTGATACATTGGTCATTATTAGTTATATTTCTACCCACTGGATTTAGGAATCGGAAGGAGAAAGATTCTGTTTTCTTGTTCTTTGGTTGGGATTTTTAAATTCCAATGATGTTCAAGATGTAATTATCAATTTTAATTAAACGCATCAACCTTGTTTACTCTCTCATCAGCTTTCGGATGCTGTGAATATCATCATTGAGTTATAGTTATACAATTATGCGTGGTTGAAAATTTGGTTATCCTTGCTTTTAAAAGTTATTTATTTCTTTTAGCAGGTTTTGCGATTATAGCAATCATGATTTTTAGGAAAGGATGTAAGGTTGAAGTATTAAGCAAAAAGGATGCTCCCTCAGGTTCCTGGAGATGTGGTGAAATAATCTGTGGTGATGACCACCACTATGTAATAAGATATGACGGCTTTCCAGACACTCCTAGTGAGATGGTTCTCAGGAGGGTACCCAAGAAGGCTGTCAGACCATGCCCCCCTTTAACTGAAGTTGTAGAGAATTGGCTTTCTGGTGATGTAATAGAGGTGTTTGATAACTTTTCCTGGAAAATGGCGACAATAACCAAGGTTCTCTCCAAAAGGTCTTTTCTGGTCAGACTGTTGGGCTCATCTTTGGAATTCAAACTTAGCAAAGGTGACATACGAACTAGACAGTCATGGCAAGATAACAGTTGGATTGTGATAGGAAAGGTACTTGTAATCCAAATTAATCTGCCTCCTTTCAAATTACTTTCAATGTTTATGAACTTTTTAATGTTTTCCATTTGACATTTCTAGTTGCTAGACTAATTAACATGTGAAAAACTCCGTCATTTCATGTCCTTAAGCTTGCACTTAGTTAATAGTACTTGCTTTATTGTGGTCTATATCACCAGCTTGTTCATTTACTTGCTTCTTTCCATTGAATGTTTTATTCTTATCATCATATACCCAGGGCTCTGGCATCTTTAGAGATGGGAAATTTCAAGAAAATTTAACTTTGACACGCAAACATAACTCAAAGTTCCCAATTCAAAGCTCAAACATGCATGTAAATGGGTGTGAGGACTTGTTTCTAGTGATGACCAAGGAGAACTTTCAGGAATTTGATGCTGCTCCCCATAAAACTTCAAAGAGAGGACTGTATGGGTGTTCACAAGTTGAAGCATGTGATGGTGCTTTCCGAAAGTTTAGAGCAATTGAAAAACATTGCAGGCAGGTTCGTGTTGCTGCAAGTCAATATTCTTCACCGGAACAGGTAGATAGGCCGCGTGCTAACCTCATGGATTTTTTGTTTGACAACCGAATTGGGTTTTCTGTAACTGATGATGAAAGAAGAAAACTCAGTGATGGTCTTGGTGGAAATTCATCTGCAGTAGACTTTGAATCCAATGATTCTGATGCTGTTGCTAGCTCAATTGGTAGTTGTAGCATCAATAGCAAGATACCCTATGAAATTCCTTGTCATACAGGCTTTATGGAAGATGATGTTTTGTGTAGTGATGGAGAATCTTTCTGTAAGTGGAGAGCAGAAGGAAACAGTCTACACAAGGTAAGAAAGGAATTGGCAACCGAAATTCATAGGCTAGAATTGCATGCCTACCGCTGCACTATAGAGGCATTGCATGCATCAGGACCTTTAAGTTGGGAGCAAGAAGCATTGATGTCAAACCTTCGTCTTTTCCTCAATATTTCAAATGACGAACATTTGATGGAGGTCAGAAATTTAGTTTCTGCTGGAAGTAGCTTTTTCTTCTAGATGACAAGAAAATTTTAATGTGTTTGCTCGGGTCCTGTATGTTTGGTTTGTAGCAACACAGTTAAATACAGTTAAATGCATTTGGGCACTGTAAGCAGCTCGATCATTCCCTCATCCGTACATGTAGTAATCAAGTTGAGTGACTGTACCCCATAACATGCAAAGGAGCAAGTATTTGTATGCTGTCGTGTGTCTTCTTCTTTTTCCCATGAACTTTTTTTTAATCTCTATTTTCTCCTCCTCTCTCCTCCTGCCCCTCAGTCTCTACAGTGTTCTGGACTGCTTGTTGCAGGAAGTTTCCTAACCTATTTGCCAAAGATTAACGGGAGTCAAGATTTTCTTCCTGACTTTCCTGTTGTTTCTCCTCTATATTAATTTATAGATACCATAGCAAAAATTCTTCTTCAAGCTTTGCCTTGAAATTTTTTTCTGATATTTGAACACTTCTCATGTGAAATACTACTTTGTCCCTGGAGGTAAACAGATCATAAAATATAGAATCCATTTACTTTGGAAAATTATGGATTGGCAAGAAAGCTTATTGTGCTTTCAATTTTGTTACAACATGTACAGGGTACCAAGTTTGATCCTTTAGGTATACTGTTCTTTGTACCAGTTGTACTTGCAGTTGTTTCATTTGAGGACATCATTGATATTATTTCTACTCTGTTTTTCCTACACAAAGTAGTAGGCTTGGTTACCTCACTTCCAAATGTTGAGAACGGTGTTGTGTTTGCCACCTTTTCTTCACCTCGACAATTGAGCAATTCTGAGGCATACCATGATGAGTTGTTGAATTATCAAACTTCAAGTGACATCCTACTTCCTTTCAGTCGGGTTTGAGCATTGGTTTCTGGTTTGATCAAAATATAAGACCAAAAGCCGGTTGGTAGTGGGATTACCTAATGTGGATGCTCGGAAGGTTTCGGACCTTTTTCTAATTCTTGTATGTAATTGCTTCCTTATTGTTGTGAAGTTGTAGAATGGTAGATCTAAGTTAACTTTCCTTGTGGGGACTGTCACGGAATATCCTTCTGTTGTATTATGTGAAAGACGAATGTCTGTGTTTGTGTTTGTTTTCGAATTTGTCTGTGCGCATCTTGGTTTGATTTTGCTTGCGCGTATATATTTGGTACAGGTACAGGTATTTAACATGGAGAAGTGTTGTCATATCTCAGAATACCAAATTCAGTTGATAGCAGAATGGTAATAATGAGAATGAAATGATATGTTAAATTATGTCTCTCGAGCATACATGTGAAGTTATCATCGACGACTTAACAGTCTGAAACAAATACTGGAACAAAGAGAGCCTGGTACAACTGTTTGGTTTTTGAAGTTGTCAGCGCATATCTTATCTTGTTTATCTGCTTCGTTTTCTTATCCACAAATATATGGTTCAGTAATGCTTACCAACTGTTGTTTTGTCTTTGCTGCGGGTGACTCTTGGACGTTGCCATGATTTAACATAGCTCAAAGAGTTGGCTGCTTCTGAAAGTCATGAGGTTTTCTCTGCAGAAGTTAGTCCCACTTGATGACATTTGGTTTTCTATAGTTGACGTTCCAAACTTGGTGGACTGTTTTCATCCTTTCAACATTATCGCAGATTTAGTAGAGAAACATCATTGATCTGCTAAGTTACGTAAGAGAATCCTTTTGATAGCTATAAAACACCCTTTTTATACTTGAAAAGAAGCATATTCTCTGATCCTTTTGATACATTTCTTTTCTCTACGGGTCGTGATATTGGTGACGAGTGAATTAATCCTGGAGGTCATACTGTTATAGACTCGTTAAGTTGATATCTAATAACTTATTAGGATTTTGGGATTTAAATAACAGCATCCCAACAATGTAAAGTTATAAATAGCTAGGGTTATTTAGAGGAAAATTTTTCACACTGCAAATGCGTGATAATTTGTACACATCTCTTGCCGTATTTGGCTTATTATTATATAAAACTCGTCTCTTTCTCGCCTAAAGTGGAAGGTGATCTGAATCCGATCTCCCATTTTGTGTGTTTTTCCTTTCTGAAGAGGAGCCAAGTTTTGTGTTCTTTTGTTATTGTCTTGTCAGAGTAGGTATTGTCCCGAGTTGTGCGTGATAATTCCAATAATAATAGCACTAAGAGACTCGGGATTTTTTAAAGCATCGACCGGCACATGCAGCCTCTTTAGCATACACACAACTGTAGGTGTCATAGTAAACACTACACGTAGAGTGTACTTAATTGCCTACTAAAATTAAATAAAGGAACAGGTGACATTGTCACTAAAATTACCAGCAAACTTCCAAGCTGTCATTCTTTGGTCTTCCATTTTGTACAAATTAATAAATGGCTGGTATTATTGGAAGATTGATTAAAGCTGTTTCCATTTCTTTAGCACTTGCACCGCTGATGATGCTTAGACAGCCTACAATTGAGTTACGCATTTATGCGGCTCCACCAAATCCTCTGCCACTGTCTCATTTGCATCTCCTAGTGATTGGAACCTCCCATGTGAAGATGCTTCTTTTTTGGTGTTTGTGTGTGTGTGAGAGAGAGGGAGATATCTTTACGTTTAGACTGGGTCCCTTGGCCTAATTTCTGCTTGAAATCAATTTGCTATAGGTATTTGCTGTTTGATGATCATCTTATAATTGTTTTCCATTGCATGTCCTATTTTTTTCTTCTTCATCAATTATTGACATTCATTCCACTCCAACCTCTAAAATTTTTAGTCTATGATCCTATTGTAGAGTTTGGATTCTTTGTCCAATATTATAGCATCTTATTCTGTTTCATAAATCTCAATCATTTATTTATACAGGTCTCGTATTTATTTATTTGTCCCTCGACACCATTTATGCTTATCTACAAAGCTGCATTTACATCTACTAAGAACACTTGGCTATTCCATTGTTGGCTATAGTGCCATTAGTGGAAAAGAACCTAATCTACAGAAGGGGGAAAAAAGAAAAGAAAGGTAGCTAAGCCAAGACAAAATGTTAATTGAGTGTAAGAAACTCCATCTCAACGGTATCTTTCTCCGGGCGTTGGAACTTGTGGACAAGTCTCATCGATAAATGGTCCCATTATTGGACAAACAACGACAATTGTCTCTTTAAATTCCTCTACTGACTACCGTCACAAAAGAAAGCAAGTAATTCAGGGAAGAATTATGATATTATAAGGTTACGCTGCCCGTACTTCTATTGAAATTAATAACTATAAACTTTCTGATTTTGCTAGAAATAAAACATTATTAATTCAAAGGGTCTGATTGAGTGGCACAGACTTATCCATCCTTAACCAAAGGTCAGGGGTTCGATCCTTGACTTTAGCTATAGAGTAGCTTTAAATCTTTGAGCCAACTGTCCCATCCTGTGAGGTGCCTACAAACTAGTGAAAGGATTAGTCACTAAATCCACCAGTGGATACCCTGATCAAAGAAAAAAAAATTATTGTATGGTAAGTCCAACCACTTTAATAATTTTATTTAAGGTTTTGACAGTAATTTATAATAGCAATAAATCATAATTGAATCTAGACAAGACCTATATTAATTGTTTTCTTCTAGATACATTAATTTATCATATTAGCTATTAGCTTATTGAGATTTTAGCAATCACATCCTACTTTTTAGAGTTTCGAGGAACCTAACATTACCAAAAGAAAAATCATTGCTTCTTTTAACACAATTATTATATGTATGACTTTTTAACACTTCACGTTTCCAGCATATTAAAATCAATTAAACCTCTGAAGTATTGAAATGCCTTATCTATAACAGTTAAATAAAATTATTGTCAGGTGATTGCATGAACCAAAGATGTTAGACTAGTTGACAATAAACGCCTAGGTTAATATCTAAAAAAAATTAATTGAGTTTAAGTTCGGGATGAGGCCCAATGGTTTTGGAATATGTGGCCTACATCCGAGTCCAATGGGGCCTCTAAGATAAGGATATGAACTCGAGTCTAATTAGGTTTTGACGGAATAAAGTTCGGTTGAGTTTGGGCTAAACCTCTCTTTTAATTATTTTATTTAATTTAAAAATTGAATAGTTTTTAAAAAATATTTCATCCAATTTTTAAATGATTAAAATTATGGATAACATATACTATGAATATTACTTATTTTTAAACAATACGGACACTATAAATAATTAAAATTATTAAAATATACCCCATGAGTATTTCTTTTTAAAAATAATTTATAAATAATGAAGACATTGTCACTAATTATCTTAGATATATTTTTTTGAAAAATAAAATAAATTATATTATAGTAAAAGCTATTAGACGATCCTAAATAAGGATAATACAACTAGAGTCAAGTGAGGCTATCCTTAATAAGATGTACATTAAAATATAAAAAATTTACATCAAATTAACCAATTTACTCTAAATTCGTGCTAACTATGCCTTGCTTCTCATTGGCAATAATAACAACTCTAATCATGTTGACAATTTGCTCGACAAGTTGATATTTATGTTGTTCCTCATTCTTATACAATTGCCTATTCCTTTCTCTCCAAATGGAATAAATTACCACATGGAGTGAAGTCTTGATGATACTGTTATTCCTTTGACCAGCTTTGGTGCACCTAATGATTGTATTTAGTGTCTCAGACCATGCAAAGTTGAAGCTTGGAAGCTATAGCATACTTAAAATTGGGCTCCACATTGACTTGCTATAGCTACATTCAAAGAACAAATGATCTCTGCTTTCATTCAATTGTTTACAAAGTACACGTATAGGATCAAACCTACCAAACCACTTGTCTTTAGTTCTTACTCTGTTCTTTATCACTAGCCATGTGAAAACCACAGTTTTGAGACACAAAACTTGTTTCTAGATGACATCAACCCATGGGACTAGCTCCAACTGCTGCATTAGTAAGTTGTAGCAAGACCTATTGGTGAAAATCCCACTAGATGATATGTCATGATCATTCTATCCTTTCTCCTCTCTATAGGTATGTTAGGAAGATATTCAGCTAACAACTAAAAGTTCCTAAAGTTTCCAACCCATTCCCCATCTTGTATTAACCAAGCCATTTTAACATCATTAGGAATTCTGTTTTCTGAGGGTAACTAATTCAAATCTTTGTATAAGAGGGCTAAAATCAGTCCAATTATCGAACCACAGTCATATCTCTTCACCATCCCCCAACTTGTGCTTCAAATAAGGGTGTATCTACTCCTTTAAATTGAGCATATGGTTAAAGATCCATAAGCATTCTCTTAGATATATTAATAAGCTCATTTTAACTCATTCAATTTTCTAAAGAAGCCTAATATTATAGACCTTAAGTTCAATTTAAAAATATATTCTTGAATCTTATAAATTGCTCATTTTTTAAAAATAATCTCAACTCTGATAAGAAATTATAATCATTTTGTTTCTTTATTAAATTAATATTGCTAAGGATAATGTCTTGCTTTTGACCAAGAGTGTCATGTTATTTTCTAAACAAAAGAGTGTCATAGTGCTATTATTATCTAAACGAAAAAAGATATAAAAAACATCAATTATAGTTGGAGATTGAAGTTGAGCTAATGAGAAAAGACAACAATGAACTTTGTTAACTTGCATCAAACCATACAAGTAAAGATTTACGTCTTTAATTCTAAAAAATGAAAGCAATCATATAAAAATAGTAAATTGAGAAGTAGAGATTAAAGAAAATAAACCCACAATAGAGGATAATTATATAAATTATCCCAATTATGGATCATTGGTATTAAATGAATATTTAACACATGATAATTAACAATTAAATATACCTTTATCATCGAATATTTGTTCGAAGAAATTCTGGGCCTGTATCAGTATAAAAGGACAATATAAGGTAATATGATATATGATTGTTAAAATTATTAAGGCAAACAACCATGCAACTGCCATTATGTTTCATGCATTCATGAAATGGAATGCATCAATTACAATTGCATATTCTCATTCACTCACATTCACATATCATCGGACCTTAGTCCGGCATTCAACACTAAAGTTGAGAATCACACTTTCATTCATATGCAAAGACACATTCAAAACACATTTATCATCGGACCGTGGTCTGACATTTAACAATCATATTATGTACACTTATTTCATCTCATTCACATGCAAGTAGCACTTCAATATCCAAATCAAACATCACAATCATCGGACCTTCGTTGTTCGGAAACAACAATCAAGACACATTCATTTGATCATTCAGTAGTCAATTAATAAAAAAATTCAAACAAAACAAACATTAAAATGAGACCATCTAGGTCTACTCACTAGTTGCTCCGAAACTAATGCCTAGAAGTTCCGGCAACGTCTAGAGGTTGACGTTCCAATTGCTCCTCCATATCAAACAACATACACATATATCACAATTTGTACAATCATTAGTGTTTAACAATGCACATGAATGAGATGAATTATGTATAATGCATGTTCATGACAATCCTGGGTATCATTCCATCAATTTAATCACAAAACAATCAAATAGAAAAACTCACTTAGCTAGCATTTGTTCGTAGGGTTTATACCTCAATAAACCATTTAAATCCAATTTCGTAACCCAATGAATCATTTCAGATTTTTCTCCAAACACTGACATTCAGGTCTACTGTTCTTGATCATTTAGACAATAAAAATAAAGAAATTGACAGTACTCTCTTCTAGAAAAGTGTTCTCCTATCTCTTAAGTTTCTAATGAGAGCAACATTGTTCAATTTGGTTCAGCATTTTGAAAGTTATTCTCCAAATATTTTCAAACTGTTCTTATACTAAGACAGTGCCCTACATTCAACTTCCATCCAGAAATTGAAAGTCTTAGAGATTGAATTAAAATTCGTTTTCTTCATATAATTTGTAGCCCTATGTCTCCAGTTTACTCCAAATCAAAAATCAGTCCATTTGGATAACTATAAAAAAAGTCATGCCTAAAATACCTTTAATAAAAAAAATCAACTTAAGACATGTGTCACTTGCACCAATTTATAAGGCATTAAAATAGGTTGCCTCATTTAACTTGTCTAATTAATTTCAATTTCTACTCCAATTGTCCCCCAATTTTTAGTAGCACTTGTGAATAAATCCTAAGGTCATTTATCAAAATTTCCATTGCCATTGGACAGTAATTTCTACTACCATTTATTAATAGTTTTGCCACTTGGCAATTTTCCTAGTCCAAAAATATACAACAATTTCCAGAAATTTCTCCAAAAAATTCAAAAATTGTAAATCAGAAATTACACTCTCGAAATCAATTTTCAACACATAAAAACCACAATTCTCAATAAAAACCACATTTAGAAGCAATTATACCCAAAATGTCAATGAATACATGTACATACATATTCATGTGCAAAATTTCACTATTCATATATATGTGCATGTCATATTATGCATGAACATGAAATGCATTTTCTAATCTCTCAGTAGTCTTTCATATTTACTATTTTAGCCTCAATGTGGGTAACGGGATGTTACATTGTATATGCCAAGTTTTGATTCCTTACAAAAAATAGTTAATGAAGGAGACATATGATTCACAGTGGGCTGGTCCCCCAGAATCCAACAGATGTTCGTGCACCTTTCCCGATCTTGCTATGGGCCAAATATGGAGAACTACATTTAGGTATATGTCAAAACTTGACTTGTTTGTCAATTAGATAAAATTGAAAGCAAAAAAGAGGCAATTTTATTGCAACCCTTGCCTATTTCGAAAAACCATAAATGTCGATTTTGATGGACTTTATTGGTAGGTTCCCAAAGGTTGATGAGATGGCTTCAATCATGGTAGTGGTTGATATGTTCTTCAAATATGTGGTGTTTGTGCCAATTCCAACTATATGTCCCTCAGATGTTGCTATGGAGCTTTTCTAAAAAAAATGTGGTGAAGGACTTTAGGGTTCTAGCAAACATTATAAGTGTTTGAGACGCCCGATTTAATGAATGATTTTGGATGTCTCTTTTCAACATGATGGGGTGTGAATTGAATTGATACTGCATAGTTTTGTTATAACTTGCACAAATCCTCAACGATAGAGATAAGTCCATTTGAAATCATTCGTAGATAACAACCATTTACCCCTCTTGAGATAACCTAACAAATATCGGGAGGAAAGTGTCCAGATGCTTACCGATTTGCAAAAGAAAAACAAGAATTGTTGGATGAAGTAAGGGATAGTCTTTGTAAAGTTTATAAATGGATGAAGAAATATGCGAATAAAAAAAGATGACCACTTGACTTTGACATTGGGGATAAGATACTTCTCAAACTGACTCCAAAATTTGGAAAAAGATTAGCAGTAGTAGGTGAATCGAATGTTGGTGTCAAACTATAATGGGTCATTCAAGATTCTTGGAAAGGTGGTAAATGTAACTTATCGACTCAAGTTACCTGAGTATATAAAAGTACATCTTACTTTTCATGTAAGTTTCCTTAAACCATATTATAAGGATTCAACAAATCTTAAAAGAAGTCAAGTAAAGAAAGCTCCACCGGTTGTAAGGAAACAATTCGATGATCAATTTGAGAAGATTTTGCATCATTGAATATTGGGGCAAGACAAGAAGAATAAAAGGATGAAGTTCCTGACTCAGTGGAAAAATAAACCAATCTCGGAGACTATTTGGAAGAAAGACACTATCTTATGACAATTCGAACCCCAGGTAAATGAATACCTTCAATTTATTCCGAAGAAGACATTAGCTTCATTTGGTGGGGGTAGTTTGTTAGTCCCTTAACATTGTAGAATCCTTTTTGCTAGCCATTGGTGAGCCTTGACTAACATCTAGCATGGTTTGAGCTACGATTAGCTTTAATGGACTTGGCTACTTCTGTAAGATGCCTTTAGTGGGGCTAAGGACGAAATTATGCTTAAATGATGGACCATGGATGAACATATTAGACGATGGGTGCGCATTGGATGGACCATGTGCGAATTGGCTCGATACTTGGCTAATATTCACCTTTAGATGAAGATCATGAGTGATGTGGAAAAATTAGTAGGATGAATCATCAAAAAAGTGGGAGGACGTGGCAAAGAAAGTGGATGAAGTGTCTTGTAAGCATTTTGCATATGTTCCTTTAACTTAAAAGTGGGATATAGTAAGTTATGTAAACCACCCACTAAAGTAGTGCCTAAAGTGGTTAAAGATGTCAACCACTAACTAAGTTAGTGATTTAGTGGCCTTGAGATCACTTTCTTATATTATTGACCAGCAAGTCTCCAAAAGCTTATAAATAACTCATTTGAGCAAAGGCTTCATTCAATTAGAAAGAGTTTGAGTTTTGTATCCGTTGTACCAATTGTGAGTAATATAAAACACTACAAGGAAATTCATGATTTGCGACCGATCAATACCGACGGTATTGAAAACCGTTGGAAATACCGACCAAAAAAATCGTTCGGTCGGAAAAGTTGGCTGATAGTTGAAAAGTAGCGACCGACCAGCATTCGGTCGTAAAACTTAAGTGATGGTTATTTACCGACCGAACATTCGGTCG
>JANZXV010000008.1:26289452-26302000 GCA_027576455.1 Erythroxylum roigii
GTTGTTAAGTTTTTTTTTAAAAAAATGGTTCTTCAACTTTCTAAAATTTACGATACCGGTCAGTATCACACGAAATCATCAGTACTAATAATCGGTACCAATGATGCCAATTTTGTACCTTTTTTGGCTGGTTAGTATGAAACTATAAGTGTTGGAAGTGAATGCCATAAGAGGGTGTGGATCGAAGATATTGTAGAATTCATTTTAGCATTGACCAATGAATGCTAATAGGACACTGTAAAAATTGAGATACCTTATTGACTAAAAATTAAATGTCAAGACTAGTGAAATAAAGATATTGAAGGGTACCAACAGTGCTGTGATATTCAGTGGGATAAGAGAGGGGAACACCATAAATTTTAGATAATGGGAGAGACAGAGTGATGGGTGTATGAACTGGTTTAGGTTTATTAAATTCAGTGCAAATAAGATCTTTGGTATATTGTGTTTAGGTAAGAAGGAGACCAAGAGAAGTGGTGCGAGCTTCGATAACAAGAAAGTGATAAAGTGAACCTAAGTCTTTTATAAAAAAAAGCATAGTTTAGATCATGGATAAGTTTTTACGATGAAAGACGGTAAAGAACAAGTTACTAAGATATCATCTATATAAACTAAGAGATAGGTTGTGTGAGAGCAGGTTTTATAAATGAAGAGAGAGGTATCAGGATTTAAGAGTGTAAATTGTAGATCAAGAATGTTTTGACTTAGCGGTGAAACCAGACTTGAGGAGCTTGTTTAAGACCATATAAGGTTTTATGGAGTTTGCAAACATAGTGGAGATGATGGAGATTTGTAAAGCCAGGAAGTTGGGGCATGTAAACAGGTTCCTATAAGTAGCCATATAGAAAGGCATTATTAACATTAAGTTGATGAACAAACCAATTATAGGACATAACCAAGTTAATGATGATGTGAATAATTGTGGGTTTAACAACAAGACTAAAAGTGGTAGTATAATTAACTCCTGGTGTTTAATGATAACCTTTGGCTATGAGATAAACCTTATAATGCTCAAGAGAGCCATTGGGATTCTGTTTAGTGCGAAAAACCCATTTTTAACCGATAATAGTTATGTTTAGTAAGGGAGGAATAAGAGTCTATGTGGAATTGCGATGGAAAGCACTAAACTCTTCAAACATAGCTTGGTGTAAGTGTAGAAATTTGTTAGCTTGAGTAAAAGATGTGATAATGGAAAGAAGATTTTGGGTGGTGAGAGTGTAAATGATGTAATCAGAAAAGTTACGAGGGGTATATGTATGATCTCAACTTCATGTCATCGTGGGAAGAGGAGAATGGTGTGAGGTGGTTGTGGTAGAGGGAGAGGAGGAATTAGAGGGTAAAAGGGGAATAGGTAAAGGTAGAGAAATCGGAGAGGAGGGAATTAAATGATAGTAGTAATTTATAGTATGTTTTGGTAGGTGTTTTAGTGTGTTTATAAGTGTTGATTAGATGATTATTGCATGTTTAGGCTTAGAATTATGTTAATGTAATTGTTTGTTTATGTTTTAAGTGTTATGTGGTTTAGAACATGATTTTGGATCTTAATGTTGTGTTCTTGAGGTGTTTTGATGTGTTTATTAGCGAATGAAACCGAATGAAAGAAGAATAAAGGAAGTTGGAACATGCTTGGGCTAAAAGATAGGGTCATGATCATGCATGGAGTGTCATGGTCGTGACAAAAGACTCTTCCCTAGAGTCACGATCATGCACACTTGCTAAACACGAGATTTTCCTTCTAATTTGATGTTTGGAGGGCATTTTTGGGACCATGTGACCTGGGTAAGCCCTAAACTTAACCCTAAGTCACACATTTACTATAAATGAACATAAAGAGACCCAAAAATATCACCCTCCATCTTACCCAATTGGGGAAAAAGCAAGGAAGATCAAGAAGGGAGTATTGGGAGCATCAGTTGTTCCAACATTTTCCATACCACTCCAACTCAAGTTCTTTCTTCTTCCTTTGTTTATTTTCTTTAAACTTGATGTATGAACTGAGTTTGAAGATGTTATACATGTTTATTATGTTTTAATTTCATATTTGGATTTGTTCTTGACTTATTTTATGACTTGATCATTTTTTTATTTCAATACAATCTTATGGTGTTGTGTTGTTTGTGATTGCTTATACTTCGACAATATATCAAGAGAGTGAGTTGAAAGTAATCTGATTAGGTTGGGTAATGAAAGTTAACAACTTAATAAGTGACGCAAATATCAAATTGATAATCATACAAAGAGAGATCTTGTGTGAAAACTCGATTATTCGATAAATCACTTAAGAACTATTTGAAAATGATAGGTTGTTTTTGTGAATCAAGAGATTGCAAATCTAGAATTTCGTAATAAATTAGGGATAATTAATTGGGGTTAAATGATTAGGTCTTAAGAGAGAATAATCAAACCCTTCGAAAATCTAAGATAGAGACCTAATTGAATAAAAAATGGTTAAGGGAGAAAAATGACGATAAAACGAATCCTAGACTTTTATACTTGATTATCCTTGTTTTATTATGATAACTTCAATTGTTAAGTGGTTAAGTGCTCAATTTTACTTGATTGTTTTAATTTTTGAATTTTATTTTCACTCAAATCATATTTCATAACCTTAGACAGAGTTAGGTTTATTTAGTTTTAGCTAATTCCTTATGAGATCGATATCATAATTACTACAAATTTACGATTCGTATACTTGAGAAATATTGAGGGTTTTATAATAGGTAAAACTTTCTCAATAGTGAGGAGGAGGACGACACAGGTAAATTTTCGTAGGGAAAGGTATGTTTAAGGAAGCAGACACGAACAGAAATATAAAGCTTAGAGGTGATGGGATCAAACCACCAATAACCCTTATGCTGAGAGGCATAGCCAAGAAAAACACTTTGTAAAGACTTTGGCTCAAGTTTATCTGGACAAATGGATCCCAAATAAGGAAGATAGGCATAACCAAAGACCCGAAGATGAGTAAGGTAAGGTTGAGTGCAATATAAGACTTCATGAGCAGATTTGTAATGAAAACACATGAGTAGGTAAGAGATTGAAAGGATAAACAGCAGTAGTGAAGGCTTTGTAGCAGAAAAACTTGGGGAGGGAGGCAGGGACGGATTTAGAATTTTTTTTAGTGGGGGCAAAATATTTAAAGTACTCTTATATGATTGAATTTTTTGAGTGGGGGAAAAATATTTAAAGTACTCTTATATTACTGAATTAAATTAACGGGGCAAAATTTTATTTTATTTTATGGGATCAAAACTAAAAATAATAATATTTTTATATGAAATTTTTTGGAGGTAGTGGGGGCAAGTGCCCCCACTTGTCCCCAATGTGCATCCGTCCAAGAGGGGGGCATGAAGGAGAAGGGTGAGATTAGTTTCAGTGATGTGACAAATTTATCGTTTGGCAAAACCATTTTTTGGGGTATATAAGGACAAGAGATGTAAAGAGTGATTTCAGTGGAAAGAAGATAGTGAGCAAAAGACCTTTGGTGAGTTCAGGAGCTCCATAGTATTGAAAGATTTGTATTAAGTGGAGAAGAGATTTTCAATGGTGCTTTTAAAGGATTGAAAACGAAGCAAGGCATGAGTTTTATGGGTTAGAGGAAAAATCCAAGTAAAACGACTAAAGTCATCTACAATGATAATGAAATATCAATAACTAAAGTAGGAAAGAGACAAGGAAAGATATCAAATATCATAATGAATTAGTTGTAAAGGTTTCACAGAAACTTGAGAAGGCATAGGAAATGAATGACAAACACTTTTGCCTTGAAGACAATCAGTATATGGATTTGTGACATTTTTAAAAGACAAACTATGACCTAATCTAGATAATGTGATATGGATGATCAAAGCATTGATGCCACAAATTTATTAAAGTAGATGCAACTGTGAGAGCAACTGGATTGGTGAAGTGTATTGGAATTTTCATTAGATAAAGGTTATCATAAATAGGGCCGCAGAAAGCAGGATCTTGGATTTTAGGTCCTTTATAACATAACCAGATGGATTAAATTCAATGATACAAGAATTATTAGTGATAGATTTTGCAATAGATAAAAGATTAGTAGTGATGTAAGGAACAATCAATATATCACAAAGGTGAAAAGTACAAGAAAAAGTCCAAAAGGTTAAGGTACTAGTAGATGAAATAAGAAGACTGTGTCCATTACCAACAACAAAATTGATTGGATCCTTCATATGGTATGACGACTTCTACGATATGAGAATGTGGAGTCATATGAGCAGTGACACTAGTATTGGGTAACCATTCAGTAACGTTATTGTTGTTGAATGGAGTTGGGTCATGATCAGGTTGGATATTTATGGTGAAGAAGGTTGTGGTAATATTATTTGTAGTGTCGCAAAATCTAGTGGAGCGATTTTGAGATTTGGAATACTGTAAACAAAAATGAGCAACAATATGTCCCCATTTCTAGCAAATTTGACATTAGCTAGGTGGTTTGGTATTGAAATTGAGCTTAGGGTAAGAGGAGTTATGTGGTGCTTGGTTCTGGAACGGGGATTAAGTTGAGGTGTAAATGGAAGAGGGCTATGATTGTTGGGCTGCATCAAATTGCATAGGCCCATAATAGCTCGTATTTGATTTCTTCATACTAATTAGTTTGTAGAGTTTAGCAATGTAGTTAAAAAATTGGTGATCTGGTTGAATGACAATGTAGATAGACTGTGTTTTAGCAGGTTATTATGAATTTCCTTTCATATTGTATTGATTCTGCTAATGTGTGGTTGTTTGGAGTCTACTGGTATTATGTTCTAGAAGTGAAAAATTATGCAAAATAAAACTTTGATGTGTTTTTGGATACGTAGTTATGAATTGGTGTCAATGGCGGTGTTGGTTTGTTCTGAGTTTATGTACGTGTGGAGCTTTTTGAATTGATAGATTGTGGTTTGATAGAAAAAAAAACCAGACGTTGAGGAAATTGAGGGTAGGGTCTGATATTACGATAAAACAAGATAATACAAGTAAAAGGATGTTGATTTCAAAAAAAAAAAGTAAAAGGATGTTATGTTTTCAATGCATTGTTAATAATGACAAAAATATACTCCCTCTGATTCATAACAAGTGTCATTTTAGATACATTTTAATTATTCAAAATAAGTATCATTATTGACTTTGTATACATGTTTATAATTTTACTTCCAAAATTAACCTTTAATTTCTCTCACATCTTAATTACACAGATTACACATATTATATTTTTAAGGCATTTTAACATGTAATTAATAAGGATATATCAGACATTTCATTAACTTTCTTAATAAGTGTGCATTCTTCTAAAACCACACTTATTATGAATCGGAGGTAGTATTAATGAAACATAATATCATTTAATAGAACAGGAAAGTGCTAATTAATATATCGGCCTAGGTAGATAGGAGGGATAGGTTGGGGGAAGGTTTTTGTCACAGGATGCAATTTTTCAAAAAAAAAAAAAAAACATGATTGGAGGGCAACAGAGGAGCATGAGGTGTAGTTATAACATAAAAATATTCAAGTATCGTATATGATAACCATACGCAACGCAAGCATGTTATATTTATAATTACCAGCCAAGCCAAGCCAACTATATATGATCTTCTGGAGAATTTAGCTTGCAAATTGCGCAACATACATATATATATATATATATATAATTTGCTGAGATAGATATACGCGTGGTGTTGACCCTTCCAAATTATTTTCCTCTTTCATCTCAAGCTTCTCAACACAAGTCAAAAGGAAAATGAAAGGGGAATAGGAAAAAAGGAACTGGATACAGGTAGGGGGATTGGGGAAAATGGGTCGGCTACTTGGCAGTGAAATTGTCCAGTAAGTTGCTTTCTCTGAGTTTTTTTGAGTGGCCCTTTTTTCTTTTTCTGCTTTCATGTCTTTCAATGTCACCATTTCAAAAAGGGGAACAGTGGACCATCTCTCATGCCAAAAGGACCCTTCATTTTCAGCTTCTTAATCAAAATGTTTATCATTACTCAATCTAATCAAATCAGTTTATATTACTATTATTATGTCTGTGAATCTGTCAATCAACTCAACCTTAACTAACACTCTAATCACATTATTACTATTATTGGTGATAATTATTATCTTCACAAATTAAAAGAACCCCTAGCCAAGTACTAGCTACATGGTAAATCTTGTTGCTCTTTACCGTCCTCACTAGAAACATGATCCATATGCATATGGAAGAGGATTCAAGATTCTAAAGGATGATTAGCGAATTGACATAAATGGGAAACAACAAAGAAGAGACAAAACAAGATAACATTGCCACTTTGTGACTTGTGTTAAATTGCAGATGTCCTCCATCCAGCCTCCATTGCCAACTTATTGGATACACCTTTTTCACCATTATCTGTTTAATAAAAGAAAAAAGAAAGTATTTGTTAATTAAATTGTTCTAATCCGAAATACTCGCGGATCCTGAGAATCAGTACACATGTATATATAGTACTCGTGAGTGTTGAACCCCAGGTAATTGTAAATTAGTAACAGAAGTAAATTGCGGACCAACTTGAGCAAGCACGTAATTGGGTACTTAGGGTAGCATTAAGCTTTAAGATAAATGTCTTTGCTCCCCAAAAGATTGAAGTGGAAAATTCAGAGGGGGCCAAAAAAAAAAAAAAAAAGGAGAGAGAGAGAGAGAGAGAGAGAACAAAGAGGGTTGTTAATTTGGAATGTTGCTCTTAAATAGGAGCACATGGGAACAAAGGGTGTCGACTTGAGGGGTTAAGAAATGTGGGAAATATGCTGTAGTTGACCCAACAGGGAGAGCCATACTTCCCTAATCTTGTCTTAATGCTCCCAAGACATGCTGTCCCATGTGCCTCTTCCGTCCCTACCCGTCTTTATACTCAAACTCATTGCTGTTTTACCTGAACAACAGAAAATGATGCCATGCCTCTCACATATACATATAAATTATTTACAATAGTAAGTTAAGTTTATTCATCATCCTAATTTGATGGTATATTTTTTTTTAAGTTTAAAGTGACCTCTTTCTTTCCTCTTTTGCCTCAATAAGGTTGACATTGTATAATTCAATTTATTTATTTTATTTTGTTGAGTTGTCAATTATAATTATAATTATAATTGTAATGTAATATATATACAAGATGGAAGTGGTTCTACTAATTAGTTGCACTAAACTCAGCTACATGTCAGTCCGATCCGAGTTGACACACAAGTATGCTTGAAATACCTCCCCTCTGTACATTACATCACACACAAATAGCTGTAAATAATTGAAGCATAATGCTTTTGTATTGCAGTATCTATCTATTTCTCTTCTCATCATTTCATTTTTTTACAACCTAAGCTACCAAATACCACCTAGTAATTAGACTTTCTAATTGATAAGCACTTGAGAAGTCTGAAAAAGACATGGAATGAATTCACGTCATGCTTAAGAATTTGTCGACCACAAGTGGTTCATATTATAATCAACAATCGTTAATAAATGAACCCAGCAACCGTTGTTCTAGATTAAAGCCTTCCTTGCACTCAGATATATTAATACGTCAAGGAAGATACCTATTTATATAGTTACGTTCTTTGCTTGAATAATATTTCTCAGCATGAAATGAAATAAGGTTCTTCCAGAAACAAACTTTTAAACAGCAACAATACCCAACAAATAAGGAGGCTATTTCTCTCAGAAAAAGTACTAGAGAATATGCGGAGCTACCGAAACAGGCCAGAATAATAATCCATCCGATGACCAAAGCCCGCAGATACGCATCCTTTCCTTTCTAAACTATTTCTTCCTTAATTTGTATTATTACTATTGGACCCCTTTCAATAGTTCAAATCTAGAGTTCAACATATATACGTTTCGATACTAACTAATTTAAGGTAAATAGTGACACATACGAGATGAGATCTACACGACAAACATGTTGATTTAATAAAGAAAGCTGCATACTAGAAAATTGGAATTATTTGACAACCATACCGTTGCGTTGGAAAATTATTGAGTTTTAATCGTATATATAATTGGAGCACATTACATCTATAAAACTTTCTTCCGCCTCTACCAAAAGGAAGCTTTGGAAGTAACAAAGGGAGCCAGCTAGTTGGTAAAGACAAATGCAAGAGCGAAAGATGGGATATGCACATATGATTTGCTAGCAGATCCCCGCCCACCACCATATCATATCATATCTTCTTCTTCTCCTTCTCCTTCATTTCCCTGAATACATCCCACAAACATGGATTCATTGCAATTATTTTCTATATTTTATGCCCCTTCTTGTGTCCACACACATGTCCTATATGTAGACATTTGTATCCAATCCTCTGGACTTGACTTATTTCACCACTTAAGTGCGATCCATTTCTGAGATAAAAAGAAAAACTTTTTGACCACTTCATGATGAAAAAGACTCGAAAGATGGATTAGATTGCTACTCAGTACCAAATCCAATTTGAAGGAGCTAGATAGTTATGGTTGGACATAACCTATATATTTTTTATTAGGGTAATAATGCTTCTAGCTTATATAATTAACCATAATCCATGGTACTGATTGGGTAAGAAAATCTTGCAGTGGTCAAATCTCAATTGCACCAGCTAAAGATATATACAGCATGCGTTTTTATGCGCATGCTGTAAGGAAAAGATCGAGGCCAAACTCCTTTTTGGTTTGGATTTGATTTTTCTTTCTTTTTTAATTAATTAAAAGAACAAGTTGACTTTATATTTTATTTAATTTCCCCACCTTGCTTGCATCTCTCAACTTGAGATAGGAAATGGAAGGATAAGAGAAAATAATTATTCGTACGTTGACAATCGAATAAGTTAATTAGGGTAAAACCAAATCGTCATAACATCATTTATATGATAACGAACCTCCCTCCTCAAACTCCGCTGGTTCGATCCACGAAATTCAGTACAAATACTCCCATTTCTACTTTGAGTTGTGTTCCATTCCAAAGATAGAGATTGATGGAGTGAAAAGGGTTGGGTTTTGTTTTTTGATACGGTTGTCCAAAATGAAGGAGATGGAAGATTAAATGGGCTTGACGTAATCTTTCCTTTTTCCGTCTAGTTACATCATGTCATGGATGAGCATTGAGTTGTTATCCAAAAAGGTTTTTTTAATCTTTAATTTGTCTATGTAAGAAAAAGAAGTGAATGAGGACAATGGATAAAAAAAAAGAAAAAAGAAGAGGAGATGACATAACGAAATTTGGTTACGGGGACAGAGAAACAGAATCTGATATTCTGCATTCGTATAAATTTAACTAAAAATCTTTTTGTTGCAAAACAAAATTGAGAAAAAGGAGTTTTCGTCCACGCAATCAACAAGTTGTGACCTCACACTTGCAGCTGTCTTAGACACCCTTACATGTCAGCCCACAAGGGCTTGTCAAATTGAGAACTGTCACGTGTCAGCCAATCATTTGTTTCACTTGTACTTGTCCATATATGAACCCCCTTTGGTTATGTCAACTCACCATCTCTCTGTTTACCCTGCTCCTGCTCCTGCCCCTGCCCCTGCCACCACCTTCCCTATTTCCCTTAATTACCCAACTGCCCTCGCCTTTCAATGTATCATGTATGCTAGCTTCTCTTATTGTTCCAAGGCTTTTGATCGAGTCCTCGATCCTATCCACAAACCCAAATAGCCACTCCTTCTTGTAACTTGTTATCTTGTTTATTGCACTAGGAATTGGAATATAATTACTTATCAACTTAGAATGGTGATGATGATCAGGGCATTGCTCACGTTGACCTCATTGGTTTTCAATTATGGGACTTGACAATTACCTCCAAGCTCTGCTATTGCAATACACAAACCAAGTTATTACTTTATTTTTTTACAAAGATTTCTTAAAACTTGGTATATGACATTGTAAAACTAGAGATAATGAAAAAGGTAATATCAAGGAATTCATGGCCTCTTCAAGTTAAAAATCCTGCAATGTTGAGGATCCAATTAATATATCAAAGTACACCTCAACAAACAACCAAATTATCACAAAATATAAAAAAGAAAATAATAATTATACAAGAGTAATATATAACAACTAAAAAGATAAAGGAAGAGAAAAATACTTATAATTTATAGTGGTTTGGTCCTTTTTTGACTCATTTCCACTCTTCAAGTTTCCTTTAAGAATTTTGAATTCATTATAACTCTTCTTTGGTGCTTGATGATAAAACTGCAATAACTTGTCTTTTTTAATATTTAAGATAAACTTTACATGCTTTGGGTTTGTAAAATTCTCTCAAACATACTCATAAGATTCTCAATCACATAAGATATCTTAAGAGTTGCATAACTCATACTATAACTAATCTTTATCTCACTATAATACAATAACTTTATTTTAAGTCAAAGCATTTATACTTATACCACTTGATTATCTTTGTTTCTTTTATTTATTTTTCTTCAATGGAGTATCTTACACTTTTTTAAACCATTTATTCATTGCTAAGATTATTCTTTTCCATACAAGACAATAAGACCATTTGTAACCTAAAATGTGAGGCCTAATTTGGTTGACCAACCTAATTTGACTAGATAAATCATTATTTATAATGTCACCATTTGTTTGATGAAACATACTGCTAACCTAAAATGTGAATCCTAATTTGGTTGACCAACCTAATTTGACTAGATAAATCATTATTTATAATGTCACCATTTGTTTGATGAAACATAATGCTAACCTAAAATGTGAAGCCTAATTTGGTTGACCAGCCTAATTTGACTAGATAAATCATTATTTATAATGTCACCATTTGTTTGATAAAACATAATGCTCTCTAATGAGATTTTACATTCTTGTGATTCTTTCTTTAATACTCTAACACCTTGGTACCTTCTCAACTTGCTTTGGAGTCTTTGAAAAACATTTGAAACACTTAAGTAACTTATACAAGGCTTGAATCATCTTTTATACATATGTAAACATAGACTTCAACTCTTGAATCATCTCCTTTAATACTTGTTCATCTATCACAAGCATTAAGAATTAATTCCAAACCTTCTAAAAGATTTATCAACATTGCCTTTAATGTTACCTATCAAAACTTAGTTCAACTTATGATGACAAAATAAGTTTAACTTATGATGACAAAATATTGCAATATTCTTATACAAATATCTCCATGTAAATTCCCTTACTATACGCTTATACTAAGCAATCTCAAAGTGAATATCAGTTTACTTTAATGCATATGCAATACATTAGTAACATAAACATATCATGCATACACATGAACCAACCTAACCTAATTATATCTATACTTTACTTATATATAACAAATGCAATGTGATAAAAACAAATCATGAATTCAAATACAAATGGTTCTCCCTCGCATGTATTACCAAGCCTTCGTCTACTATGTAATCACTATTTATCATCTTTGAATTAATAAAAAAGCATATACTACCATATATAACTCAAGCCTATAATTTGTGAAACCAATAAGGTTCTTACTTATCATGAATGTAAAACTGGTGAGAAATAAACTCTTTTTAAAGAAATGATCTAATTATTGTCAAATAAGACCTCCTTTTAAAACTATGTATGTTAATTGAGAATATGACAATGCTCCCCTTACAAATATGCATCAAATCAATCTCATTATTCTTATATATATGCATATCCTATATGCCATAAATTTATAAGTATCACACTTACCTCGTAAATAACTTAATATATTAATATTATAAAACACATTCATATCTAAGTAAGACTACTACATATGTATCATATTTTTCTCAATTCATTGTAATATAAATTTATAAGTTATCCATGACGAATAATCTCACCAACAACATAATAACATAATTTTCCAAATATAATCATCAAATTATATGATATTATATGCTCTATCACTAACTCTTCAAAAATGCTATATATGATATAACTATTAAAGTTTGAGTGACTATACCATATGAAGTACATTATCATGAGTTTGATTCCAATAGAATATCCATTTCATTGGAGGAATTACCCAGTTCAACAACTTGTACTTTATCTTTTGAGGTGTCAATCCAACACCATCAACTATCCTATTAATTAATAAAAGATTTATCTAACTTTTGGTATCATATTTGGATATATAAGCTTAGTATTAGAGCTCTTCTCAACCAATATTTTCTTGGATCCTATATCAAACTTCTCTTAAGATTTAAAATCTTTCAATATATCCATATTTACCACAATAATAACTGTTGGATCCCGTTCCCGGAACCCAACTCCTCTTGCGACAAGTCTTGAAACGTGAGCACTAAATTTTTTTTTTCAATAGCATAAACCATTTGAACCCTTATTAGACTTCATCAATTCATTTTCATGCTCATAACGATCAAAAAATTCACTTACAATAGTTCCATGGTGTGCCTAAACCAAATTGTCACTATGATCAACCTCATTTCTCCCATTTGCGAACCGAATTTGGAAATCTTAAAATTAGAATTTCAACTTGACCTCTTCATAGAACTATAGTTCTATGTCTCTTGTTCACTTTAAAGAAAGAATCATCTCAATCGGAGCTCTAAAGCTCAAAATATCATT
>JANZXV010000008.1:26370925-26383544 GCA_027576455.1 Erythroxylum roigii
CATGGCTTTAATAGTCAAAATGTTGACTTTTTCAAAGATGAACAGAATTAAGTTTTAACCAATGTAAGCTCACCACCACAGTGAGTAAACATTAATGAGTGTAAAATCAATGATGTTTAACAAGGTAAGGGTATGAATCAAGATTGGCAAGACTAACAAGATCAAGAGATTTATCCCGGGAACGGGCCCCCAACGGGCTCGCCTCCCGGGGCACTCGGGTCTCGGGGCCAGGGTCCGACATCTGGGGATTTGTCCCGGGAACGGGCCCCCAACGGGCTCGCCTCCCGGGGTAGTCTGGTCTCGAGGCCGAGGTCCGACATCTGTGGTATCAAAGCGAAACCGGGTTTATGGTTTCCTAGGAACCTTAGTGGGAAGTCTAAGGGTCAAGTCAGCATGCATGTTCCTACATGAATTATATGAATTACATGCATTGTTTCAATTGCATTGAATGCAACATTGTTTTCAAATGAATGAATTGACTTGTTTTAAATTGATTTTCGTGAATTGAATTTGTTCATGTGAACTAAAGATTTTTCACTGACTTTTAAATTGAAGGAGTAATGCCGCCTCGAAAGAGAACTCGAGGAGCTCCATCTCGACCTAGCTCACATCGTGGAAGTACGGATGAGTCGTACGTTCCGCAGGATGCAGGGACCTTCCCTGTAACTGATTCTGATGCACCCAGTGTGCAACATGAGGCGCCCCCACCGCCTCCTCCTCAAGTGAATCCCATGGATCCCCAGTTCTTCCAGGCATTCGCCCAGGCTTTTACTTACGCCATGGGCCAGGGAAGACAGGCTCCAGTGCCAGCTCCAGTAGAGAGGGGCGGGCAGTATGATAAACTCCGGAAGTACGGAACAGTTGACTTCAGCGGGACCACTAATCCCGATGAAGCCGAAACATGGTTGAAGAGGACTGAGAGTGTCCTGAAACAAATGAAGTGTGCTGATGAGGAGATACTGGACTATGCTGTCAGCTTATTACAGGGGGATGCACTACACTGGTGGGAGTCAGTGCCGCGCAGTCAGGAAGTACCTCCAGTGCTGACGTGGAGGGAATTCTTAGAAGCCTTCCGTAAGAAGTACTTCTCCATGGTGTATGTCCAAGAGAAAGTCAGAGAATTTCTGAATCTCACTCAGAGGGAGTTGAGTGTGGCAGAGTATGAGTTGAAGTTTACTCAGTTGTCAAGGTATGCAGCCAATATCGTGGCGACTGAAGCAGACAAATGCAGGAAATTTGAGAGTGGCTTGCATTTAGGAATCCGGGAGAAAGTGGTGATCCACAGCTTCTGCGATTATCAGCAGTCTCCATCTTCTCAATCAGTAATGGCCTCACCATCCGATCCTTTGAACCGGTGAGTCCCCACAAAGATGTCTGCGGAAACATATGCTTGGTCTTGTATGTTACCTGAATTGCTGATTTATTAATGTTCTCTTCTTTTTGGCTTTCTTCGTGTATTGAATTCAGAGATTCTGTTAGAAAGCCAAATAAAGGACCCCCGTTCAAGTTCTTGGTTCCTCTAATTTATGCACCTGTTCTTCCACTCAGTAAGCTCATTTCAATCCTTCCCTACACTCTTCTTGTGTATTTTTCGTTCTGTTTGATGCTTCTGCGTGTTCTTCTCTGTGGGGTTGATTATCTTATGTTTTATTTTGTGGGTGTTTCTTAATGTTCTCCAGTTCGACTCTCACTGCGTCATAGACCGGTTTTAAGAGACCGCTTGTTTACGGCTGTTTTGGCTGGTGCCTTTGCTCACGGGTTTTACTTGGTGTATCCTTTTGCCAAATTGCTTCTTTTTCCTAGTTGGTGAGAAATTAGTTATATATTATTACATTATTCATTCCTGATCTCCATTTTGTGAATGGTTAGCTATCATATAATGTCATTATCTCCTTCTCTTTTAGTGTTTTATATTTCTTTAGATGTTCTGGCATGTGAAAAATATGAGAATGTCATCTAGCAATTCTATGTTTTTGACTTGATACCAGCTAAACTTGTTCCATACTTTTTTCTTTAAATAGATAATCATATTTATTGTTTCTTCAAAAATGGGGAAACCTATGTTCTTCCGGTGCTCCTTATAAATTTCAGAGCACAAGCAACATGCTTGCAGATTCATTCTTCTAAATTTCCAGTCTTTATTGTGTGATTTTGTGTGCCAAAAGGTCAGCTTATTTGCTGAAAAACATGGAAGAATGCATGTTACTGCATCTTGGTTTTGTGACTGATTGCAGATGAAGTGAATTCTAAGGTAGTTGCATGTGTCAACATATTGTTATAAGTAGTTGAAAAGGGGAGTTTGAATGGGATTTAATATAACCCGTGATCTTCCAGTCCATTTGATTCAAGGCATAACATGCTGAAATTGGTAGCTACTCCTGATTTAGGTTAGCCTAGATTATTTATTTGAGGCACTTTAAGGATATGGTTGTGGTCAAGTATAATGATTTGTATCTCTCCTGTGATTCACGGAAGATATAAAAAGGTAGAGACCTGTTTAGAGTAATGCCTTTTGTGACGCAGTGGAAGTAGTTAAGTAGAGATTTTAGGTTAATCTCTGAACCAAATCCAAGCATAAAACTTAGGATTTAATCAACAAGAGAAAGACAGCTTCTCTAAGGAAAATTTTCTGCAAAACTTTTATCAAAGGAAATTTTTTTGGTCCCCAAAAACATCTATTAACCCTCCCTTTTATACCCCTAAAGTGGCACATGAGATTCCTAATTCTAGTGTGAAAAGGATTGATTGAAATCCTTTTGTAAAGCCAACTTATTTCCTTTTCTTGTTGGACAAGAAAACCTGCCTAACTAGGAAAATTAAAATAAAATAAAACAGAAACAAATCCTAATAGGTATATGACAACATAACCAAATCCTAATAGGTCGAGGACAACATAAACAAATCATTATGGGTTCAATCCTTTGAAATTCCCATTTCCTCAGGCAGATTGATAACATAAGCATTGTCGTGGATTTTATTCAATATCTCATAAGGACCATATTTCTTCAGCTTTAATTTGTTGTAGGTTCCAACAGGGAATCTTTCTTTCCTTAAGAAAATCATCACTTTGTTACCTTCTTGGAAAGTTTTAGACTTCCTGTGTTTGTCGGCTTGTTCTTTATATTTGGCATTAGTCCTTTCAAGTCTCTCGAACCTCCTCTTGCACAGTCTTCACTTGTTTGGCCATATTTTGAACTACTATGCTTAAGTTTGGTAACTTTGAAAGTTTTATCGGATCAACAGTACTCTTTGGAACTTTCAAGTATGCCAAGGAAAATGGTGATCTACGAATAGCACTATGGACAACCCTATTGTAGGCAAACTTAGCTTGAGCTAGAGCTAAATCCTATTGCTTATGCTTTTCTCCACAAATACTCCTCAATAAATTTCCAAGAGTCCTATTAAGTGACTCAATCTAACCATCTGTTTGTGGATGAACAGTGCTACTAAAGTTTAAAGAAATATCAAACATCCTCCACAAAGTTCTCCAAAAGTGACTAAGAAACTTCGAATCTCGGTCAGATGTAATGGATTTAGGAATTCTATGCAATCTTACCACTTCTTTAAAGAACAGTCTAGCCACATTAGATGCATCGACAATCTTCTTACATGCAATGAAATGTGCCATCTTGGAAAATCTATCAACTACCACAAAAATAGTATCAACTCCCCTTTGTGTTCTAGGTAATTTAAGGACAAAATCCATAGACAAGTCCTCCCAAATATCTTCTGGGATAAGGAGTGGCATATACAAACCAGTATTTTGGGATATTCCTTTAGCGGTCTAACAAACATAGCACCTTTTCACAAAGTTTCTAACATCTTTCTTCAACTGAGGCCAATAGAACCTATCTTCAAGACCAGTAATGGTCTTGGCCCTTCCCATGTGACCGGCAAATCCTCCACTATGTACATCACGAATCAACTTTTCTCTAAAAGAAGTATGAGGAACACAAAGTTGGTTACCATGGAAAAGAAAACCATCAGTGATATGGGACTCACCATTAGGTTGCTTCTGAATACACTTTAACCACATGTCCTTCAAGTCTTCATCATCCTCATAAAGCTCCTTTAAAACTTCAAACCCAACTACCTTTTGCGACACAGTAGAAAGCAATAATGTCCTCCTACTAAGTGCATTAGCCACCTTGTTAGTCACACCAAACTTATGTTTAATAACAAAAGGAAATTTCTGTAAGAAAGTAGTCCATTTGGCATGCATATTACTCAAGTGCTTTTGACTGTTTAGAAACTTTAAAGCTTGATGTTTAGTGTAAAGAATGAACTCTCTTTGAATCAAATAATGTTCCCAATGTTTCAATGTTCTCATAACCGCATAAATTCCTGATCATAGATACTCTATCTTTTCTTTGTATCGTTAAACTTCTCACTAAAGAAAGCTACAGGTCGGCCTTCCTGAGATAGAACAGCTCCAATACCTACTCCACATGCATCACACTCAACCTCAAAGAGCTTGTCAAAGTCTGGTAAGGCTAGGATAGGAGCAGTGTTGAGTTTTTCCTTCATCATTCCAACCAAACTTTCCTTCTTCATGCATTATGTGATAGGGGCCATAATTAAACTGAAGTTTCTAATGAACCTCTTGTAGAAAGTAGTTAGCCCATGGAAAGATCGAACCTCACTAACATTCTTAGGGGCAGGTCATTCTTCCTTCTGAACTAACCACATATCCCAAGAATAGTAACTTGCTAGTCAAGAAACTGCATTTCTTCAAGTTTAGGTAAAGCTTATTATGTTGTAAAACAGACAAGAATCTCCTCAAATGTTCTAGATGCTCTTCAATTGTTCTACTATAGACAAGGATATCATCAAAATAAACAACCATGAACTTTCCATTAAAAGGTCTAAGCACTTGGTTCATGAGTCTCATAAAAGTGCTAGGGTCATTGGACAACCAAAAAGACATGATTAGCCACTCATACAACCCCTCTTTTGTTTTAAATGCAATCTTCCACTCATCCTCAGGTCTGATCTGTACTTGGTCATAACCACTTTTCAAGTCAAGTTGAGAGAACACCTGAGAACCACAAAGTTGATCAAGCATGTCATTCAATCTAGGAATAGGAAATCGATATCTCACGGTAATTTTGTTAATGGCTCTACTGTCAACACACATTCTCCACGATCCATCCTTCTTGGGTGTCAAAAGTGCAGGAACAGCACAAGGACTCATGCTTTCTCGGATCAAGCCTTTTTTCATCAATTCTTCCACTTGTTCTCTTAGAATATCGGCTTCTTTAGGGTTCATTCTATAATGGGGCAGATTAGGAAGCTTAGCTCCAGGTACTAAATAAATGTGATGTTGAATATCTCTCATAGGAGGCAATTCATTAGGCAATTTGGACTGGACCAGAATTGAAAACTCCTTCAAAAGCGGCTAGATCAAATTAGCTCCATTCTCCTCCAATAATTGGTTATTTACCACCAAGACATGAACCTCTCGAGTCTCCTTAACTTCCCTCTCAAAATCTTGCCCACTAAGGGTGAGCAATGTCTTTCCCTCCACTCTAAAAGTCATTGGCCTATCAAAGGCTACATTTGTGGGTAGCATGGTCACCTTCTTGTCTTTCCATTTGAATGAGACTGTGTTATCTCTTCCCCTATAAGTAATATTTACATCAAATTGCCATGGCCTTCCTAGGAGTATATGACTTGCATTCATGTCCACCACATCACAATAAACAGTAGCCTTATAAGATTTTCCTATAGAAATAGGAACTTGACACACTTCAGTTACTCTCAAGGCTGGCCCATCAGTAAGCCAACCAATGGTGTAAGGATGAGGATGTTTCTCAGTAGGAAGCATCATGTGATCCACCAACTTTCTTGCCACTAAACTCTCATCACTGCATTTGTCTACAATCAAGTTGCACACCTTACCATTAACAGTGCAAAAGGATCTAAAAATGCTTCTCCTTTGTTGTGGCTCCTCGGTTTTAGATGAATAAAGTATCTTCCTTACCACTAGACTAACTCTGTCTTCAGCAACTTCTTCAGCAAACTCCTCTTCTTATTCTCCCTCTTCTTGAAGCTCTTCCAAATCTTCTTCACCTTCATTAAGGTAGTCTCCTCTTTCAGCAACATTAACCATCTTTCTCTCAGGACAATTACTAGAGATATGTCCAAGCTTCCAACATTTATAACACGTCTTATTTTTGGCGGTGCATAAGGGTTGGAACCTTTAGGAACTCCTCTATTGTTGTTGCTGCCACCTCCTTCAAAAGGCTTCCTTTTGTCCATTCTTAGATCTTTAGGGGGCATTATCGATTTTCAATGTTTTAGCTGATGCTTTCCCCTTTCCTACCACTTCCTTTGGAATTTGTTGAGTTGTTCTCCTATGGTATTAAAACCTCTTAGGTGCTTTTTTCATCTTTTCAGCTTTCAAGGCCAATTGGCAGGCCTCCTCTATGTTCCAAATAGTGTGCATTCTAAGCCTTTCACTTATAAATGATCTTAATCCTCTTAGATACCTTGAAACTTGCTGCATGTCGGATTCTTCAAGATTATTGCGTGCTGCCAGCCTCAAAAACTCGGAATGATTCTCCTCCACACTCCTAGAACCTTGGGCACAACTTTGATAAAGATCAAATAAGTGCAGCTCATAATCAGGGGGTAAAAATCTAAGGAAAAAGGGCTTGTTTCAATTTCCTCCAAGATTTGATTGGTGGTTTTCCATTACTCTCTTGATTCTTTTGAAGATTGCTCCACCAAACTTTAGCACCACTTTTTAATTTATAGCCCACAATTCTCACTAGTTTATTATCTATGACTTCCATCATCTCTTGAAAACTTTCCACCTTTTCAATCCAGTCAAGAAAGCCTTCAATGCCTAGATTTTCACTAAAGTAAGGGACTTCAACTTTAATCTTATAATCATCTTTATCCCTTTGGCCTCTTCTTGGTTGGTCTTGGTCTAGAATTTCTTCATCTGAACTATATTCCAAAAGAGGCATCTGATTTTGACCTTGAGCTCTCCTATTTTCTGCATTCTTTGGAAGATCAAGTCTGCCAATAGGTTGGGGTTGAGGTAAACCTTTGCCTTGAGCTCCATTAATTGGTATTTCTACATTATTGGCTTGATTAAGGGCCATAATGGTTAGAAGTTGGTCCATACGAGTCGCTAATCCATTAATAGACTCCAAAACTTTGTCAAATCTCAGGTTATCTCCTTGATCAGCCATCTATACTGGTTGGTCAAAACTGAAAATGTTTGGTTTGACTTTTCTAGGTTTTGGGTGATTTTTTTGGATTTTGGGTGAATTTTCTCGCTTTTTTTTTTGGGTGAAATTTCTGATTTGGTAGGGCTAGAAGATGGGCTAGAGGGTGTGGGATAGAAACAAAACTGAGGCAAGGCACCAGGAAAGAAATCGGGGAAAAACTAGATTTAAAGCTCTAATACCAACTGACACAGAGGAAGTAGCTAAGTAGAGATTTTAGGTTAATTTCTAAACCAAATCCAAGCATAAAACTTGGGATTTAATCAACAAGAGAAAGACAGTTTCTCTAAGGAAAATTTCCTACAAAAGCTTTTATTAAAGGCAATTTTTTGGTCCCCAAAACATCTATTAACCCTCCCTTTAATACCCTTAAAGTGGCACTTGAGAGTCCTAATTCTAGTGTGAAAAGGATTGATTGAAATCCTTTTCTAAAGCTAACTTATTTCCTTTTCTTGCTGGACAAGAAAACCTGCTTAACTAGGAAAATTAAAATAAAATAAAACAGAAACAAATCCTAATAGGTATATGACAACATAACCAAATCCTAATATGTCAAGGACAACATAAACAAATCCTTATGGGTTCAATCCTTTATTATTTTTAACTTCAGGCATTAGGTTTTAAACTAGGAGATCCACTTCACATATTTTCTGTAACTAATCTGATTGTTCTAGGGTTGTTGTCCCAAATGCTCACTCGTTATTTGGCAGTCCTTGAGATGAATCTGTCAATTAAAAGGTTTTATCATGATTTCGGGTTTTCTCTGCTTCTTGGGTTGTGTGGCCCATTTAGGTGCTGTTTATAAATTATCAAGCAAATGGCTATCAGAAATTGATCCAAATTTCATTGACTATTTAAATTGGTCTAATTTTGTGAACCTAATAGATTACAAAAACATTATGTAATAAGCGACAGTTAAATATTAAACAAGAATAAGGACTCGAAAGGACAAGTACACTTCCTTTCATGTTCCAAAAAAAATTGCTTTGGATAGATGATGACAGAATTTAATAGTTGAAAAGTTAATTGGCTGATGGGAAGATTTCTTTCGGATGTGGTAGATTGCTAGTTATGATTTCTTGTTATATCATTTTATTGTGAAATCATTTGGTCATGGTAATCTTTCCTGTTTAGTATAGAACTTGGAAAGTTTTTGGTAGTCGAACAAACTTTATTGCAATGACCTGTCAGACTTTTGTCTGCAGTTTCGGAAGCTGGCTTGAACTGTTAAAAAGTAGAACATATTCTACCAATAGATTCCATAAGTGTTCTATTATTCTTCGGATGATATGAAATATAGCCTTTTTCTTCCTTGACGTTTGATTTCAGAACAGATATATATGACATAGAGAGCAAGTGATATTGCTGCTGGGTTGGGAAGTCTGGTCAAGTGCTTCTTTTGCAGAACTTGCAGTGGTTTACAAGGCTCGTAGCACATAATTATTCTATGATACCGTAATTAGGTTGCAGAAGGTTTCAGATTGTTTTCTTTTTTTTCCATTAAATAAAATCTGCAATGGATGCCTTTTTTGGAGTTTTTTGATGGTTGAGCTGATTCGGTTCAGTTTCGAATGCTTTGATTCAGTTTTTGATTGCTATTGAGAAATATAAACTATTTTGAGTGCCAAAAGCCGAGATTCTTGATGCCATAATATGCCAGCTTGAAGAGGTTAAGGAGCTTATTGGCTGACAATCCGTGGGATTATACAGGTCTTTGGTTGAAATACCTACATGGTTGGGTTGAGGTTTACAGACTGATGGAACCGAAATTGGCCCAATAAGGCTAAAATGGCTTGATAAAAACTTATATATAGTCAATTCGGTTATCAATATGGTGCTTAGTTTTTTTCGTTCATTTGGCAGTCCTTTGAACTGAATAAGCCTAGTGCCCGCAGCAAGGTTTAGGATACTAGTGCATCTTCCGTTGCTTATTTGTCATGAAAAATTACGACCGTCAGCTTGGATGGCAAATGCATTTATCCACAGCTGCAAGTAAATAGCTATGGAACTGTAGATGGACCTATTCAAATCCATGGTACGTACTTATGAGCACTGAGATTGGTTCTACTTTTTTGCTGGGTATGTACAAAGGTAAAGGTGACCACTTGCTGGGTAGCACTTAAATACTTTACACATGTTGTTTGGATGCTTCGTACTTGGATTTTCGTGGTTTCTTCGTACAAATTGACATTTTTGTTTCCATACATACTAGTGGAGTGGCCGTTGAATTACATGGTCTAACCATCTGATAATCTGCCAAAAACAAAAATCTGATTAGATTGGAACTTTTCGGGGACACGATGTTCTAACGGAAAGTGAGATTCATTGTGACTTTTCCGTTTTTCATTATGCTCTTGTCCTCGGGCAAGCCTAGCACAGCAAAAGGAGAATGATAAGTCGGTGGATGTTAGGGATGATGGACCGGGTTGTCAATGAGGTGCAATATGAGTTTGATATGATCTCATTTGTGCAATCTAAAATAATATTATTTTAATATCATCTTAAAAAATTTAAAATTAAAATGACGTAATTTTTTAAATAATAATATTTTGTAGTGGCGAGTTGGACCATTCGAGTCTAGTCTTTGGACAGTCTGTCAAACTTGAGTTGGAACCAAAGTTCTGTTAATTCAAACTTGTTTTATTGACATTGAGTTGAATTAAATTGTGGACTTTTTGGTATCATTTGTAAATGTGATATCTTTTATTAAGATGGATTTTTTAGTAGGGTCGATACAATCGAAAATGCTCTATATACTAATTTAATTGCAATTTGATTATTTTAAGATTTTTATCACAAGATATTATTATTTTTCTATACTAATTTAATTGCATTTGAATTAAGATAAATAGATTCTGATTATTAAGGCCAAAAGAAAAAGATGAAAAGCAAAAGAATAACAAAAATAAAGTAGTTATATTTCTTTTATAATTTCTTTCATGCAATTTGATAGGGTGTAAACATGGGTGTGTTCTTTTGAATGAGTATCATTTGTATATTTAAGAGATCAGTGGACAAGTTCCTACGAAACAATATAGGAGAAAAATGAGAATTATCGAGTGAAGGTGACACTTTTTTCTTACCTTTTATCTCTTTTTTGTTTTTTTACCTACAAGATGTTTGGAGGGTTCTAATTATGCGAATGTATTTTTAAACCATCTATACCAAGATTAATTCCTGCTCAAGTCGGGTAAATCTCTTGTGAGAAGCAAAACTTTGACTCCAAATTTTAAACGACTACACATATAAGAGCAATTTAAACCTACGATTTCACTTTAAGTCAAAAGATTCTTACCAACTTACTTACGCCACCCTGAGTTATCTTTTTTGTTTTTAACTAACATAGCATGCATGGCTTTTATAATTAATGTTACATGTGTACAATCCTTAGACCTTAGGGACAACAGTAAAGTAGACGGGACATTAGGGAAACTTTAGGGTTGTCAGAAAGCCCAAAGCATAGGCCTTCGGGTTATGAGGAACTGGCAATCATCTATAGACCTTGTTTGATGGAGCTTTACAAGCCTGAGGTATGTACGGGTAAACGATTAGTCATTTAAGAGGATAGCCTTTTCAATTTCTAACTAGTAATAGGTAGGGATCTAAATGGTTGAGAATAGCTAACAATAAAGAGTTGACACGGTGGCTTAAGAGTTGACACTATCGTGTCATTATTCCCCCATGTTAAAGTAGCGACACGGTTTGAAGTAGAGGAAGATAAAAGTATAATTAGGTTAGGCAATTTTGAAGGTATAAAGGTAGATTTTCTCATTCCTTACATTAGTATTAGAGACTACTCTCTTTTGAAGTTTTGAGATAGTTACTATGTCAGGCCTAGTCAGGTGAATGTCTATTATGATACCTTTAAAACAAAATCGAGTCCTCTACCTTTGCTAGTGGACTGTTACGAGATAGTGCGGGACAGTGGGTTAGAAGTTTCACGCACAACCTCGGATGGTGCTCAGTCCTGACTGCAGAATTCTGGGGAGTCTATTCAAGCCTTACTCTTGCTTAGGATCGGGGTTATCGGCGGATAGAGCTTGAAGTCGATTCTATGATGGTGCTTGAGCTCCTTTCCTCAGCAGACATTCGTTCCCGGGCACTCAACCCCATCGTTATAGGAATTCACGAGCTGTTTGCTTGCAATTAGACTGTTACTTATTGGCTTGTCTACCGAGAGGGCAACAGATGTACCGACTGGCTTGCGGCTTATGCAGCGCATTTTGATATCGACGTTCATTATTTATCTACTACACCCATTCCTTATTCTTCTAGAGGATCTGTCTAGAACGTTGGTCTCGAGATGCCTTTTGTAATTGTCTTCCTTGTAGTCCATTTAACAAAAAAAAAAATCAAGCTCTTATTAAACACATTTTTTCTTTAGGTACTGGAGGAAATAAGTTTTGAGATAGGTCCCCATCTCCCTCAATATATGACTAAGATTCATTTGTTATAAGAATAAGGATTCTTTTGAAAATATCTAAATGAATACTATTTTTACATATGGCTCCTACGGTGTCTTATTATTTTGATGAATCATCTCTTCTGACAAAAGAAGATTATGCAAAGAATTAGAAGATTTTTTTCTAATTATGTGAATTAGGCCAATTAATTATCATTGTTTGCAATCCATATGACAACCTAAAAATCAAACTATGCTTTATGTAGAGTTCCTAGATTATGATTATGCTCTTATTTCGGTTCTCTCTTACTAGATAGTTCCAACGTATTCCCTCCTTTTCATCGTTCTATAATCCCTTGGGAAGATTGTTCAGTCATTTTTAGAAAGTGATCCACATCCTCCAAGGTGATGAAGCATTGTGCCTACTCTTGCATCTCCTTCAAAGTGTACACCTTGTCCATCGTAAGAGATCTCTACAAAGGTTGGAGGCAATATAAGCCTTTCTCAAAAGTTTTAGTTATTATGATAAAGTTTAAAATTGACATTTGAGTCATTTCCATGCTAAGTCAAGTATAATGTCTGAAGCTCTCCACCTTCCCTTGTACCACATTAAAGAAGGTGGACAAATCTCTATCCTTAATTTGTTATTGACAAAGTGAGCTTCAAATATGGACTTGATTTGCCAAAAACTCGAGATAGACCCTTTTGAGATGGTCTGATATGAATCCCTTATAACCCTTCCATAGTCAAAGAGAAGGCCTTATACTTCAAAGCATCTAAACCTTTTCAACTTCTTAAAAGTTAGAATGGATTGCTGAGGATATTATGTTGGACCAATGGTGGTTGACAAATTAAATCCTACTTATGTTTTGATAATAATAAAATGTATAGAATTGGTTAATAAATTATTTCAGGTCAAGACAACATTAATCCTTGATGAGCAAGATATAAATCATTGTGAAATCCACAAGGAAATAAT
>JANZXV010000008.1:26387397-26398682 GCA_027576455.1 Erythroxylum roigii
TTCTAGGAGAGGTTAAAGAACAACAAATTAATAAAATTTACTTGCTTAGGATTTAGGCCGAGATTGAACCGAAGAACCGGGTCCCTACCGAATTCCCCGTTTTTATCATTTTGCATGTTTTCTTTAATTTGTTTTTATTATTTAGTTTTATTTTAATTTTATTTCATTTCAAAAATCCAAAACCCCCCATTAGTGTAAACACCAGTTATTTTCATTTCATAGACTTTACACGCATTCTCTGAGGGATCGACCTAGACTCACCACTCTACAGTAGTAGTCTAGTAATTTTAATTTTGACTAGCGAAACGACGCGCTGTCACTAACCCAAACCCCTTTCAAAAATCCAACAAATCACAACCACTCTTACCTTGATTCCTTCACCAAATGAGGAGTTTCTTGGATCAAAAGAAGGCTCTCATGCTCCTCTTCCTTCTTCCTTCATGAATCAACTTGAAAATCCCTCTTGAAGACCATGAAAAATCGAAACCTAGCATCTTCTTTCTTCTTTCTCTTCTTCTCCACCGACTTTCTCCCTCTCTTCTCTCTTTTCTTGTTCTTTTTCTTCTAATTTTCGTGCTTCTCTTCTTCTTAAATGAAAGCCCACTTGTCTTATTTACAACAATGCCATTAATGAGTGAAAAATGACCCATTTACCCTTATATGTAAACCTTATAACTTAAATGGCTTAAGTGGCTTGTCAAATTTGCCCCTCATGTAAACTTACCACCTTAATACAATAATTCAATCAACCTATCCATATGATCTTACTCAAATTAACATGCTAATTAACTCCCATTAACATGCTAATTAATTCCACAAGAATACTTTAATAAAACCTCAAAATTCAATTAAATCATGCTTAACTCCTTCTGAAAATCAACACCTTTTCTAATCATGCAATGGAAGGAATTTGCTTGCACTTCCTTCTAGAGAAAATGTTCCTCATTTTCTTAATTTTCTAATGACACCAAAATCATTCAATTTGGTTCAGTATTCTGACAGTTATACACCAAACATTTCATACTGTTCTTATGCTAAAACATTATCTTGCGCTTGACTTCCATTTGAAAAGGTTATTTCATCAGACAATTTGTAGCCTTATCTCTCTAGTTTACTTCAAATCAAAAACCATCTCATTCGGATAACTAGAACAAAAGTTATGGCTAAAACACCGAAGCCTATTCAATGAACATGTTTCAATTACATTTTCCAACTTTTAACTTCCAACATTTCACATATAATCCATCTTGTACCTAAACCATCTTTTCTACTTCATTTCAAATTCAAGAATTCTCCTTTCTTTACACATGAATAATTGCCCTCAATTTCTCATTTAATAGTCCTAAATTACGAAAAGGTTCGGGGCCCAACAATTAGAGACTGAATCAGTATTGGACTTCTTGAGACAATTTGTAGACCTATATCTCTATTTTTCTCTAAATTAAAAATCATTACATTTGGAATCCTATAGATCAAGATATCATCAAAATACAGGAACATGTTCAGTAAAATATCCAGTTCATAGTTTTCCAACCGATACCCTTACTTTGATTAGATTAATCTTTTCTTAATCAAAACCAAAAGCTAGCATTTCTATGTAGAGATAGAGAAATGTGTTATGAATCCAATACCTCAAAAATTAGTTCGTTTGGAGGTCGGACAACAAAGTTATGGCTGAAAGAATCAAACAAGGTTTTGTCCTCAATCATACAGAACCTATTCGGTGAAAAGCAGACGAAGCAGAAAACAGACGAAACAGAAAGTTTACAAAGCAGAAGGCAAATGAATCAGAAAGTAGATGAAGCAGAAGGTATACAAATCAGAAAGCAGACGAATAAAAAGGCAAACGAATCAGAAAGTAGACGAAGCAGAAAGCAGACGAATGCGAAAACAGACGATAGTATGAAGCAGACGAATACAAAAAGCAGATGAATACGTGTAGCACCCCACTCCCGCAATGACCCGAACCCGACATCGATGGTGATATCCGAGTTCGTGCCCCGCGAGGGTGGTGTGCTAAAAAACTCAATCGTTTAAAAATCGGTATACTTTTTTTTGAAAACAATAACACATTTTGCGAAAATTGATATTCAAATTGGGCCCACAGACTTTCATAAACATTTTCACTTAACACAATTTTCAATAGCCATTCGGTCCCTTTCACAAATACAAAATACTTGAGTCATTTAGAAATACAATTTTATACAAAAGATGCGGAATCTATAAATCAATACAAAATAAAGAGATGCAATACAGACACGAACTGATCCCGACCTCTATCCTTCACTTAAATGTTGTAGGTATACTCTCGTTGGCCTAACGGGGTATTTTTCTGAGTCCTGAAAAATAATTACAAATTTTGGGTGAGTTTTGCGAACTCAGTGAGTGACCATCATCGATGGCTCACCCAATCACGTAACACATAGTTCATACATCCCACTCTATTGCACATTTCACATTCAACACACTTCATCATTCATATTATGCATATGCAATGCGCATGATACTCACATTCCATTTGTTACTTTGTTGTGACCGAGTGCCTAAACTGTCCATATAGGGCTCATTAAACGTTGAGCCTAAGGCTCTGAATCACTTTTGAGCTCGAGGCTCATTTACACAAATACTGGCCCATAAGGCTCAGTCAGAATAGAGTTCACGGAGCATAGCTCTACGTGCAGAATCAGAGTTCACGGAGCATAGCTCTACGTGCAGAATCAGAGTTCACGGAGCAAAGCTCACGTGGAAGCGCTTCATATAGGCGACTCAAATCACAACTCCTTTATATTTCATGCATTCATGAGATGGAATGCATCATTTACATTGCATGCACTTACTCGATCACATTCACTTATCATCGGATAGTAGTCCGGCATTCAACATATAGTTGAGCACGCACTTATCATCTTGCATGCAATGCACTTTCAGAAAACACTTAGTTCACCTTATTCACATACAATGAGCACTTCAATAATTCAGATCAATCATCACAATCATCGAACCTTTTGTCCAGAATCCAAACACAATCAATCACATTTATATACACATTCATCATATAGAGATCATTGCATACGAAATTCAAATAAAGCGAACAATGAAGTGAGAGCATCTAGGTCTACTCACAGTACGCTCCAAATTAGCATTTGCTTCCAAATTCTGGAACGCCTGAATGCGAATACTTGACCTGCGCAACACAATTTATGACATACACAATTCACATCCGTTACAAAACTCATTTATCCCCAAATAATTATAAGGTCTATGTACAATGCATGTTCAATGACAATCCTGGGTATATGTTCTAAATCACACATTAAGCTCGTTCCCATTTCATAATTCATACATGTCTCATTGGACTTAGACTTGCACTTCATTTGTACATGATCATTCTAAATTCTCCTTTCAATCTTGACCCTTTGCATGTGTATAGCTTATTCATAAGCTTACACCTCAAGAACACTTAGTTTCTCTATATCATAACTCAATTTCTTGTCATCTTTTTTTTTTAACCTCACGTGATCTCATAATATCAAATTCCCTTTCATAGCTTAGCAATTTAAACATATGTACACACATAGGAACACTGCCCATTTATACAATACCATACATATATTACTCACCAAGTTTGTTTGCAAAACTCCATGTCAAAATTGTCTTTCCTCTTGTTCTTGGGTAGGATTCTCTTTGTTTCCTTGATTCTTCACCAAATGAAGAGATCTTTAGCTCAAATGGAAGCTCTTTTCTTCCTCTTACTTTTTCCTTTCTTGAATAACTTCAAAATCTCTTTAAGGCTAAAGAAATTAAAACCCTAGCTTGTTTTCCCTTCTTTCTCTCTTTCGTTCTTTTTCATGCTGTCTCTCTCTTATCTCTTTTCTCATCCACTCATTTTTGCTTCTCTAGAATCTTCCCATTCATGTTTTTCCCCTTTATTTATAATCAAGACAATACTTCTTCTTCCAATTATGCCCTTAATGAGTCCAAAAAGTCCATTTTATCCTTCCTTATAAGCTTATGTTCTTTTAAACTTAAGTGTCTTGCCAAAAATACCCTTGAACATTCTGACATAATATTTCTTCTAGAAAATGTTCTCCGTTGTCTTAAGTTTCTAATGACCCCAAAATCATTCAATTTGGTTCAGTGATTCAAAAGATATACTTCAGACATTTTTGGACTGCTCTTGTCCAAAACCATATACTATGCACAACTTTCATCCTAAATTTAAACATCTTAGAGACTGAATTAGATTCCAATTCCTTCTTACCATTTGTAGCTCCATGTCTCTAGTTTACTAAAAATAAAAAATCATCTCATTTTGAGCTCTACCGTTGCAAAAATCATCAAAATACTGAAATATGTTCAGTGGAATAACACCAGTTCATATTACTTAAGAGAACACTCACTACACCAGTCCCACCTTTTTCACTCAATCTTTCTCTCTTCATTTCATATGGATTTTATTTTTAATGGAGATATATAACAATGTCTTACGAGTCCAATGGTTCAAGAATTAAGTCATTTGGGTGTCTAGAGAAAAAGTCATGGCCAAAAGAATCCAATCTTGTTTTATCCTCATTCATATTGAACTTATTTTGGGGAAACAGCCATAGCTTTCTCTACAAATCTCTGATTAAGGTGTTCCTTAGATGGTTCGAAAGAGGGCTTCAAGAGCTACAACTTTCATGAAGATCGCGAAGACAAATTCTATATTTTGTGTTTTCTTCCTTCTAACCTTTGTATCTTCTCACTTTTGTATCTTCTCACTTCTGTATCTTCTTACTTTTGCTTCCTTCTCAGTTTTGCTTCCTTCTCAGCAAATTCTCAGTTTCGCTTCCTTCTTAGTTTCCCTTCCTTCTTAGTTTTTCCTTCCTTCTTAGTTTTGCTTCCTTCTCAGTTTTGCTTCCTTATTAGTTTCCAAAATTGATAGACGTGAAGTCATTTTGACTTAAATATTCTAAATCATTATCTACACTCTCCAGAGCATCTCCACTTATAAAGGTCATAAATCTCGACTCAAATGTCCAAAAATTTCATACTATATACCGTAGAAAAGTTAGAAAGATAATCTACAACTTTTAAGAAGGCAACTTTGCCAAAATCTCTCTAGATGAATCCCAAATTTTCCCTAAAATCTAAAGACGAGTTTTACATTCATCTTCCAATGTACTGTACTCAGTTCTCAATTTCATCACAAATTTTGAGATTCTTAAAGACAGAATTGATATTTGATGTCTTTATAAGAAATGTAGCAATATATCTCTATTTTAATCCAAATTAAGAATCATCTCGTTTGGACAACTAGAGAAAACGTTGTGGCTAAAAGACTGAAGCATACTCAGTGAACCTTTTCCAGATCAACTACCAATTTGTTTCAAAATCTTTCCTTAACACAACTCATACCAAGATCACCTTTTTCTATTGCATTTACTCTTCATTCTCAACTTAATTTCAAATCAATGTCCTCCATAAAGAAAATTTAATCCATGATTAATCATGAACACGAATAAGAGAACATACACATATATACATATCCTTCATCAACTTACTACACATATTTAACTTCATTTTTTCTTTCATTTCATTTCTAGATTTAACCTTAATTCTTCCTATTTCAAAATCTCTTATCCACCAAAAATACCATAGCAAATCATGTGCTTATCCACATTTCTTAACTCTACTTTACTCTTGTCTATCATTTCTTGGTTCAAAAATTTTTCATTCATTTGCTCTTTTCTCGTGACTAATCACCAAAATTTCTCATTTAATAGTTCTAATCTTTTACGAAAAGTTAGGGGTCCAACATTAACCTTTATCATCTCAGTATTAAGTAGCCTACATATTTACTGGTGTGCTCATATAGCCTTGCCTAGAAAGGTGATTAAGGAGGTTGACAAAATATTGAAATCTTTCCTTTGTTTAGGACGAACTGAGAATGCTAAGAATGTTAAGATAAAATGGAGTGAAGTGGGTATCCAGAAGAGTGATGGAGGATTGGGGATCTTTTCTATTTCTACTATACAAAAGGTCTTAATGTGTAAAAGACTTTGGATGTTATACATCGACCACAATGCTCTCTGGGTCAAGTGGATTCATGAGTCACTTAAACATGTGAACTTTTGTCAAGCTTCTTGATTTCAAAAGTTCTTTTGGATCCTCATCCAAATGATGAAGCTAAGAGATTTGGTTTACCCACATATTAAACACAAGATTGACAATGGTGAAAAATCCTAGCTTTGGTATGATAACTAAACAGATGCGAGCCCCCTCATCCGAAATACACAGATACTTCTCTTGAAAAATCGCGATCCGTTTCATCTTAAAGTATCCTCTTTGATTCATAATGGGACTTGGAGAGGGGATTTTAGAGGATTTGATTCTTTAGCCCAATTCTTCCCCCAATTGGATAATGAGTTATTGGTGGATTCAATCATCGATACTCTTAATCCGAGCAGCAAATTCTCAAATAAATCATGCCATCAGTTGCTAACAAAGGACTTACAGGTGGTATCTTGGTCCTCTTTGTTATGGCAAAACACCTTTCAACCAAAAACATCTTTTATTTTTTGGTGTGCTATTAAAAACAAGCTAAGGACTAAAAGCCAATGGTAAGGTTCCGAGGACCATACTTGTACTCTTTGTAAAATGGCCTTAGAAGATAGAAATCATCTCTTCTTTTTATGCAGTTTTTCGAGGGCAGTCTGGAACAGGATCTTACTCATGTTACCTGATACTTGATATCCCTATACTTGGAAACAATATCTTAATTAGGCCATAAATAATTCAAAGAAGGGTAAGCCAAATGCTATTTTATATAAGGCGCCGTTCACTTCCACTAGATACTTCCTTTGGAGAAAGTGGAACTATCAAATGTTTGCTAATTAAGAGAGGGAAAATACCAACTAGCTGACAGGCTTATAAACTGGATTCGATCCATCTCAATTGCCAAAAATCTTCGAAACACTCGCTCGCGAGATATGAAGAGTAAATGGCATCTCTAACGTGTTTTAAGATGTAACTCTAATTAAGTTTTTTTCTTTGTATTAGTATTCTTATTATTATAGATTCAAGTTGAATCTTGTGTTTTGTAGACTTAGCTTTGTCTAAAGTTAACCCATTATTTATTTTCCAAAAAAATTACTCATATCATATAGCAAACAATTCTATTGTACTTTTTAAGCGACTCAAAGTGCGAGGCTTATCTTCATGCAAATATATCTTTTTTCCTTCCATTCTTTTTTTCTTTTGATACAATCTAATCTCAAATGTAACACATAGTTAGTTACTTACGTAACCAAAATATTTGAATTACCTAATTAAACATATTATAAAGTATTTTTTGCTTCTTCACTATTAGGTTTCTGGGTTTCGGATATGAAGGTTTCGCCGCAGCAAAGCTAGATATTGACCACGACGAACCTTTCCCGAAGGATAATTTAACCTGATTTTTTGTAACTTAGCCGCAGCGAAGCTAGACTTTCGCTGCGACATATTTTTCCCGAGAGGTACTCGGGTATGATCTCGCAACTTCACCGCGGCGTATTTGTACTGAGAGGTCTTTGGATTTGAACTGGGGGTTTCGCTGCAGCAAAGCCAGCCTTTCACTGTGGCGTATTTATCCCGAAGCATGCGGTGCCTCGACTTTGAGACTTCACTGCGACGAATTTCTCCTGAAAGGTTTATGGAAATATTTTCATATCTTCGCCTCGGTGAACCCGCCACTGTTGAGGCTGAAATTTTCTTTAAGAATTGAAGTTTTTGACTTTTCTCTCGCATGATCCTCATCTGACTGCCTCGAGTGGTCGCCTAGGGATTAGTCACGGGACCCGAGCCCAACATTTACTACCTATAAACAATCACAATGGGTATTCTGTTCATAGACGTCTTGTAGCCCTCGAGTTTGTATTGTGGTTTTATGTTTTATCATCACGCATAATGACATGACCAATATATTATGCAGATGACTTCATTTTAATAGCAGTAACTTTCCTTTGTTTTGTTTATCAGAAAGCATATAGATTCTGTCCAATCAATTAAAATGGTTGCCTGCATCCAAAACTTTTCACACGTATAAGAACGTCTAGGCAATTGTATTCCTAACATGGCTTTAGTATTCGGAGGAATCAAGGGGATTTTTCAGCATAAATATTTCAACTTTACTTCTAATAGAAAAGTATCATTAATTTATTACGGCTCTTAAATATTTTGTGAGAAGGTTCTTAATTTAATCTTAGATAAAAGACGTGAACTTACCATTTACTTTTACCAATTTTACTAAAATTTCCGTAATGTAAAATTTTAGTAAAAAGTTATGTATTAAATTTCAATAAGTTCACATTTTAAAAATATATTAAATCATTATGTATGTAATATTAATGAAATAAATATTGTTACATAATTATGAATTGATATAATACTTTTAGATTTTTTTTTTGATTCGAGGAAATCCCGTAGGCGGGCCAAGCGGGCACACCTCTCCGAGGGCCCAACTGGCCCACCACCCCACAAGCGGGCCAAGCAGGCATACCTCATCATTGAGGGCCCAACTAGTTCTCCACCTACAGGTAAAACCCCGGCTACCCCAGGCTTTTACAAGTGGGGCTAACATGGAATCGAATCTGGAACCTAACCGAAGCCAAGCCCTGCTCTCACCCATCGAGCCACACTCCTTAAGGGCTAATATTTTTAGATAATATTACATAATAAATAAAACATTTAATTATGAATATATTAAACTAATTAAAATCCATTAAAAACTAATTAAAATTAATACTGTATTTTTATATAAACAATAACATATAAATATAATAAATGAATATAATTATATGTAATTTGTTAAGTATTAATCACTGCCTCATAAGTTTGTTATTCTAAAAATACCTACGTTTAAAAGTTAATAGAGATTCATTTCAAAATTTTCATAAAATATAAAAGTTTAAGATTTTTAAAGAACTAATAATTTTTAATAGTCAAATTAGGCCTAGATTATTTTATTGACCAAGGTACCACTTTACTATCATTCTACTTTTCTATTTTAAACTTTATTTTGTCCCTTAATTTTTTAAAATTTCCGATACTAGTGAATAATTAATGATATTTTGAATATCAGCTATTACTGATCGGTATAATAAAAACGGGTTGATATTAACTGGTATTTAAACCGATACTAAAATTTAATATTCTGTACAATTCGGTATTCCTAACTATGCTTTAGAGGGTATCGCAAATATTTAAAAGAACTTCAGAAAATCTGTAATTCGATTTCTGGGCAATATTTATCCGGTGTCACTCAAACCTGTAAAACGGAAAAGCTTACGCTGTTGGAAGTTGGAAGGTGCAAATGTGCAAGCGTACCCCACTTCCACGAACACGGAAAGCGCGATGTGTGACATCATAATCTTATCCATTAAAAAGACTTTTAACTCCTTTATGCTTCAAATATTCGACCCAAGGGGCGGCATTACTTTTTGCAAGGACACACTCTCCATCTTTTTCCAATTAAGCGAAATGGGCACCAATCTCCTCCCTCTTAGGCCAGCCGTGATCCGACTCTGCGCCACCTCAGACGCCCGTAGGGCCGACGCTAACCGTCGGAAAACTTCCTCAGTCTCATCTCCAAACTGGTGGTCCCCGCTCTTTGGTTGGTCCTCTGAGCCCGACTACATTACCACAGAGGCTAAACAGGAAGAGTTCCTGGATAAAAGACAGAGCAGAGACTCGGACTCTGAGACAAGACTGGTTAGACCTCGATTCGCTCCGGGTGCTTTCACTGACGAAAAGGCCAGGCAGCTCCGTATGTTGACTACAGAGACGTCATCGTTCCACGACGCTATGTACCATTCGGCGATCGCAGCGCGCCTTGCCTCCGATTTCAAATCCCGCTCCAATCCCTAGTCCTCCGAGGTCTTACCAAAGTGTTTTCTTTTTTTAATTTCTTATGTCTTATCCTGTAATATGATTTGATCTACCGTTTCCTTGTCCGAAACTAATTGTATAGTAATCAAATAGTTTGTAAAAATAAAATAGTTATTTATTGGATTAAGCTTCTGTTAAACATTTATTAAATAAAAATCAATATGATCCAATTTCAATTGCGTAATGGAAACGATGCCGGTCAGTGACGCTGCTTTGGCGGATGTTGCGTTATTTAATATTGTTATTCGATAAATCAAGGGGGTAGTATAATTTCATGATGGACGGTGAAATTTTGAAAATTGAAGGATTGGGCTTCGCTTTTCAACAATGGAAATTTGTTAAGCTTGTCAAATTGTCAATACAAATTAACGATGGTCTAGCTATGGAGTCCAAGATTTCATCTTACGCGAAGAAGGAATGCTCTCTTTTTACACGTTACCCAAAAAGATATCAGATAAAAGATTCGGATTAGTCATGAAAAAATATTTTGTTGAGTAAAGAAATTTTTTTTTTGGAAGGAAAGTAAAGAAATTTTTAAGTCCTGTAGTACATTTGACATTATCAATTTTACATTATCTTTATTTTTTCTAAATAAATTAGTGATCATTAAAAGAAAAAAAAATCGGATTAGTAATCAAAGAAATTCCTGTAATACTAAAGTGATCAATTTAGTTGATTGAATTTGGAGTTGACTTCATACTTCTTGAATAATGATTTATCCTGTCATTGTCATTTAGCATCAGAAATTTCTGTGATGCTAAAATGATCACTTTAGTTGACTGAGTTTGAAGTAGGCTTCATACTTCTTGAACAATAATTCATCTTGTCATTGTCATTTAGTATCAGAAATTTCTGTGATGCTAAAGTGATCATTTTAATTGATTAACTTTGTAAATGATGAATAGGAATTAAATCTATTAGAGGATACAAAAATCTCTCTTGTACTATGTAAACGATCTAAAAGGGGGATTGAACAAATCTTTAAAGCTTTTCGTAAAGTTTTACAAAAAATCAGAAGTTAATTCACACAAAAACAAGTTAAACAAATTTAAACATAAAGAATAGGGAAGAAGGGAAAACAATGTTTTTATAGAGGTTCAGTGCTAAGACCTACGTCCTCTACCTAAGCTCCCACTTAGGATTTGGCAAATCACTTTATTGCTCACTTTTTAGTTTAGTGAGAACTCGTACAATACAACTTGACTTCCAGCTCAAGCTATGCCTAACAACTGATCTGTTTTTTGGCACAAATCCTACCACACAACCCGATTTGATTTCCGGCACAAATCCAACCACACCAGTGATTTTCCTCTAATCACTCAACTCACAATAACAACAAGATAAAGATAATGGAATAATGCTCAATACAAATTTGG
>JANZXV010000008.1:26401299-26412225 GCA_027576455.1 Erythroxylum roigii
ATAAGAGATTAAATAAATTTATTTAACTAAAAGTAATATATCTTTAAGTTTTATCTAAAATGTAATTATTATCAGTAATAAAAATACATCTATATTAATATTAACAACCAAACATGTTTTTTTTTGTATTTAAAAGAAAAACAGAAACAAAAAAACCGAAAACAGAAACCGAAAACTACAACAGAAAAACAGAAGTAGAACCAAATGGCCCCTTATTAATTCAGTTATGCTTAATCCTAGATATCATAAGGTTTTGATTACTCTATCTCAAGATCTAATAAAGTAATCCCGATTGAAATTGTTAATAATAAAATTGCTTGCATTCATTTTGGTGAAAATTATTTCACTAATCTAGGCCAAAGTATTACTACAGAAAGAGTTGGGACTTGGTTCTCTCTCTTGAAAGTTCTATTATTCCTCTCTTGCCAAGTAGCATAAACCAAACCACTTAAAGCTATATTATAAATAGTTTACATTCTTCAACACTTCTCAACTTAACTAAGGAAGCCCAAATGATAAGTTGATATAAAGTAGAAGATACGTAATTAAGATTATAGAGTTGTAGTATGGGGACCATGTTTGCTTGATAAAGTCACGTTAGAAGAGCAAGTCAGTTTGGTTATTACATAAGATACAACATGAATTGGTGCAGAAACTATAAAAAAGTTTTCTTCTTAGTGCTCAATCTCTCTTTAACAACATTCCAAAGAGTTAAAGCTTCTTTAGGAAGATTTGAAGAGCTCTAGACCAGGTTGAACCAGATGATTGGAGTTCTGGGAGTTATGAAAAGGCTTAAACAAGTTTTACTTATGAAAGAGCCAAAGCTATAACAAGTTTATATGATTTTTGATAGCTCTTAAGGAGTTGGGAAAGTAGGAAGGCAAATTTCTAGATATGAGGCATTTAAAACCTACAAAATGAGAAAGAGTCATCCCCCAATTGCCTTAATGAATTTACAAAATCTGAAGCTGTTGAAATTCAGTGCAATAGGTTAGCTACTGGTGCAGTTTTATGGAGAAGTCTAAGAGGGTGCCAAGAATCATTCTAAAATCATTTACTTTCATATCTCCTATGATATGAAAAATATAAGAAGTTAAAGCGTACCTTAATTTTGGCATTTAAATTATAGTCTATAAAAAGTGGGATTTTTTAGTAATGATCCATAAGCTTTTACTCTTAAGAAAGTAGGAACAGATGCATTTGACCAAAGAGATTTATAATCAATATGGATTTTCCAAATTATCTTGATAAGAAGAATTTTGATAATGAGTCTTAAAGCTTTCAACCCCATTCTACCTTGGTTCTTTGTTTTACACACATCCATCCACTTTACCTTGGTTGTATTACTGATTATCGAACTTCCACAACAAAGAATGTTCCTGAGTAATTCTCATTCTCTTTGATAAATTTGATTGGGAGAAAGAGATGAACACACCACACCTGCATGCTAAAAAGAATTGATTTTGATAATTTCAACTAGCCTGCAAATGATAAGAATTTGTTGTTCCAACTAAATATTCTCCTTAATATTACTTAGAGAGAGGTTGCAGTCATGGACGGAGCCACAGTGGGGGCGTAGAAATTTTACATAAAAAAGTTATCATTTTAAATTTTTAACTCATAAAAAAATTAAAATTTTGCCCCCACTAAAAATTTTTTTGGCCTCCAGTGAAATTTTGCTCCTACTTAAAAAAATTTCTGGATCCGTCTCTAGTTGCAGTCACTATATGTGATCCTCAAAGTACTATAAAAACCCCAAATAATTGAAAGAAGGTTTAGCAAGTTTATATGCAGTGACTATAAAGATTTAAGTCAATAGGTTTCTGTCCTTACTGATTAAATAAATTTGCTCTTCTTTTTAATGTTGATCAAAAGTAAGATGGATCAAAATGTATGAATGGAATTAATTAGGGATTTTATTGAGTCGCTTTTAGCTTAACAAAACGTGAGAATGTCATCAACAAATGTGAGATTAAAAAGCCAAAGTTCTTTAAACTTGGTATAGTACTTGAAGAAGTTGATAGTTTTTTTTACATTCTCCTCAGTGAGTCTTTGTAAAGCCTCCATGCAAATGCTAAATAAGCAGGGAGATAAAGTATCTCCTTTCTTAAGCCCCTTTATAACCTTAAAAATCTCAGTCGACTCTTTATAAACAAGGACATTGAATGAGGCTAATGTGATGCATTCATGGATCTAGCTAATGAATTCGCTTTAATAGCTTAAAGCTTTAAGAACTTGAAAAAAAACCATTCAATTAAGTAAAAATCCTTACTAAAATCAATCCTTAAAGAGCAATCATTTAGTTTGGTATCTCTACGATAGCTTTTGAAAATTTATTAAGGAGAATGTTATCTTCAATGCTTCCGCTATAGATGAAAGCACCTTGGCTTAGATCTATAAATGGGTTGAGAGTAGAATTGATTGTGGCAGCTATCATCTTAGAGATAATTTCATAAATGAAGTTATAACACAAGATTAGCTTAAATTATTGCAACTTAAAAGCATAAGGAAACTAGGAATGAGACAAATGAATATCCTATTGATTTCTATAATATGTTTCCCTTATTTAAATAATTTCATTACTACCTTGGTCATATTTCCTCAAACGTTGTTCCATCTTGTTGAATGGAAAAGGCCAATAAATCTATCAATAGCAGGAGCCTTGTATGGGCTCATACTAAAAACTACTTACCTAACCTTATCGATATCAAAAAAAGGGATTGAATAACATCTACGTAATTTTCTTGTACCAAAAGGTTGATCTCCAACCCCAAGAGCCTCCAGTCGCAGGCCCGACCACTGCTGGAGGAGTATCTACGTAATTTTCTGAGATGACCATAGGGATGAATGAATGGAACCTATTCTAGGGAGGAATAGGAGTACGAGAACTTCCAATAGAATCTTCAAAGTACTTAAAAATAAGTTGCTTGATGTTATTCTATTTGGTGTGTGGTGATGTATTGCTCTTCAATTAGTAAGGTAATTATATTTGTATTCTTCCTACTTATGATAAAGCTATGGAAAAACTTAGAGTTACCATCCCCTTCTTTCAAACATAAAATTCTTAACTTCTACTTTACCAAAGAATTATGATTATTCAATGTTGAAACATATTCATTAGGAAAAAATTCATCTTTGGACAATGGTGACACATCACCTAGCAGTGTTAAGAGTTAAGCCTAAATTGCCTCCAAAACTCCTTTTACATCATCTTAAGTCTTTTGAGTATATTAACTTCAGGCTTGATTGAGTTTATTAGGTTCTTTTTCAATAGCTTTGAGTTTGGTGAAGCATGTAAAGGACTCATAGCCCCTGACATTAGTCGATAGTGCCTTTTCAACTACTTCTGTGAAGAGATGATGTGCCAAGTGGATATTGAACTTGAAGGGGCATCTTCTAAGAAGTTTTGACCATTCAAATTAACCTCAATAAGTGAGTGGTCTGATATCAAGTATAAGAGGAAAATGCATACACTTTAAGGAAAATAAGTAAACAAAGTTGCATTAACCAGACCTCTGTAAAGTTTAGAGCTTACCTACTTATTACCAAATATATATTGAGATAACACCGTATGTTGAAAGTAGTCCATCAAATCATTAGATTTTTATTTATTGATATAGAGGCCATCTACTTCATTAGAGAAACGGATGTTGTTGAAGTCTCCAGTACCTAAAAACAAACTTTTTGAATGGATGGAAATTTTATTTTATTCTCTGAGGAATAAGCAAGAGGCTTCCTAGAGGATAAAAGGTCAAAAAGAGCTTCTTTTTTATTGAGTTTGTTTAAACCTCTAACATCATAAATAAAACTTAATAATAAGAGTGTTGTGAGGAAAGTAGTTTCTTCTTTTTCTTAATTAATTACCTCCTTACTATGGTGAAAGGTGTGTCTTTATCTTGGTGTAACTAAGTTTTAGAGTTTGTAGCTTTTAGGAAACTAATAGAGACCTGAGGGGAATCTTTAACTTGGGTGTTTGGAACTTTAACTAAGGGAGACTAAGGCTATAAAGCTTTCACTAAAGTAGTTGTAGAAGCTTAAGGATTAGAAATAGATAAGGACGGGAAATTTTCTGAACCAGGGAGACTTCTATCCTCAGGCTAAGGTACAAGTGTTATCTCTTAAGGAGGACCAACTTCTTTATGCTCTCTATGAGTTGTGTTAAGGTAAGTTTATACTGATTAAAATTCCATCAATTCCTGATAAGTTCCTTTTTGAATGTTCTACCTATTGCTCTCTAAGTTCCTATACTTTGTAGAGAGTATGGCTTACAAAGATATGAAAGTGAGATATTTGCCTCTATCAACTCACCATTATCTTCCAATCTCATTATTTTCATTATGCCTTGTAGTTCTTTCCAAAGTTCCATCTTAATACAAATTCTTGCAAATGTTATCCTTCTTCTTTAGATATATGTTCATTAAGACATAAAAAGCTTGTTCAAAGAGCCAGTAAGGTAACTTAAACCTTGTATTGACCTAAAGGAATATTTTGAAAATTGGCCATAAGGAGGATTTTTTTAAAGGTTTTTTCTAGCCATTAATAAACCTATTTTCCATGTCTGGAGGATTAAAGGTTTGCCAAAGTAGTGTTAAGGCCCTTGCACTAGGACTTTCTTCATGCTTCCTTTATCCAAAAACTTGAATAAAAATTAGTCCTCTTCTGTTTCTAACTTAGGTAAGTCTATATTTATTTCGTTTAGTTTCTAACTTAAGGAATGAACCTAAACTTAGCAAAAGTAGAAAGATCTCTAGCCATTTAGTACCAGGTTCCTTTTTGGGAGGGAGCTACTAAGGATGACGTTGTACCAATGACACCATCACTTATAGGTTAGGAACCAATATGAGGATCTCTAAAGGGGATTTTAATGAAGTAATGGTCGTTATAAAATAGGATACTAGGAGCATTGTTACTTTTATATGGTTCCAAGGAGATTAGGAAACTCATGCAAAGAGAAAGAGGAATTTGGGAAGGAGTTTGAGCTGGTGTAACTTTCGGAGAAGGGGAAACTGGATATGGTTTTAGGCCTAAAACGACAAGAAACACTAACTTGGAAAATAGTTTGGAAGTTTGTCAAAAGTTAGGTAAGTCGAAAAGGAAAGTCAAAAGTGGATTAATAGGAAGGTTTTGATAAAAGTTGGAGGAATTTCTCTCTTATAGACATAAGGTTATATGGAAAAATACATTGTTGAAGTCAACTTACTATTATTATCTAAGAATTTTTCATTTATATAAGGATTGGGAAAGAGAATGGAAGTCACAAAATTATCTAGGTAAGTATTTATATCTTTAATTCTTATTTTATTTTAATTATTTATTATAGTAAAAGATGATGATAATTCTTCTTTGAGTGATGATGATATTGAAGAACTCCAACATACTTAATGTCCAAACAAATATTTCATTATTTAAATCTTATCTTAATTATATATTTTTATATTTATTTACTTGATTTAATTTTAATCATAAATTTTTAAGAAATTATATTTTTATTTTACAAGACTTTTATAGCATTTTTTTTACAAATGATTAAGTTCTTTTTTTAAAATTTAATTTGGTTTCATATAATAAGAGATAATCAGTGTTAATATGTCACAATTATATTTTATATGATTATTAAAATTTTATAAGATATAAACGTACAAGTTTTTTCAAATTTAAAGATTTTATAACAGATTAGATTTAGGTTTGAAAATTAAGCCCTTTCATGAGTCGAAATTATCAGATATGAGCTTAAGAATTTTAAATTTGTTTGGTTCGATATTGGTTAAAAATCCAATCTTGCATATCCCATATATAGGTCTAATCAACACTCTACTTATCACTATAGTACAAAGAAACGAGATATCCATTTTCTTGGAATTAAGAAGATTAATTTGTCCACACCCTTTGATAAATCTTTGATAATATTCAAATAATCCCAAGAAACTTCTAAGCTGTTTCAATGTTTTAAGTAATGGCCACTCCTTAATAGCTTGAATCATCTTAGATCAGTTGCTATACCTTGAGCACTTAACTCCCTTATAGTCAAGTTTACATTTTGCTACTTAACATATAATTACTAACATCTCAACTCTTGAAATACGTTCCTTAAATCCTAGATTTATTGCTTCCGACATCTACTATAAATGAGTATGTCATTAAAGAAAACCATCATTATCAACAACAACAACATAGTAGAAATCTCGCTGATACGTGGGGTCTAAAGAAGCCTAATAGTATGCAGCCTTATCCATAATCAGTAGAAAGGTTGTTTTTAAATTGCCCGTATAAAATAATAATAATAATAATATAAAAACTACTAAATCAAACTTTGAAAAGTTTACGGGGAGTTTGTTAATCCAAATGACATCGCTAAGAATTCATAGTGACTTTGATATGTCTTCAAAGATATTTTATGCACATCATTTGAGTTCATTCTAATATGATGGTAACTAGCTATTAGGTACAATTTAGCAAAATATTAAGTTTTATACATCTCCTCTATTAGCTTAGTAATCAATATTATAGGAAACTTCTCCATAATAGTTATTTTACTTAAAGCTCTATCATCAACACAAAATATCTAGGTTCCACCTTTCTTTCTTTCTAAGATTACATGAGAAGCAAAGGAACGTATAGTCTCTTAAATTATTTCTTATTGTAGCATTTCCTCTACTAACCTATGAACTAATTGTTTCTGAAATCTAGCATACCTTTACAACCTTAAATTCATACTTCAGGTACTTTTTTGGTTACCATTGAACTAAAAAGATAGAAGAGTCCCTAATGGAAGGAAAAATATCATTATATCCCTAACACCATATCAATTCCTTTTATGTCTATAATCGATGTATCCTTTCTAAATTCTTGTCCACCCAACTAAACTCTTTCCGTCTCTTATGACATTTGATCTATAATCCCCTCCTACTAAAATCATCATTGGATCTATCTCTTCAATTCCACTATGGTCCTTATTCATCAATAAAGTTATGTGTGCTACCATCCATTCACCAAAATATGAATCTTTCCTTCCTTAAAATCTTCCCATCACCTTCATTTATTGAAACTTAAAAGTAGTACCTATTGCAATAATATCGTAGTTTGCTCCATCTCCTAATACTCTTGTTTCATCTCCTCTTCTCCAACATCCATCGAATACAAATACATCCTCTTTTGATACCTATGACTAGGACTATATTTCTAATCACACCAAAAAGTAAATACCTTCTAGTCCCCTGCAACTAATATTCATTACCAATTTTTATTCATTGTTTAAGTTCCTACCATTAGTCTAGGTAGAATTCTTGCTATTTGCTTATCTTTTATTTAATGGCCAGCCCCCCACATATAGCCTCTTCCTCCACTCATATCCTAACCATAACATGTCTAAGCTACCATTTCATGTTTCTTTGCCAAATCAAAAGCTTTTGGAAGCCTAAATTTTCACCAATTATTCTATGTCAATTTTTAGATCTCTCAAAAATAAGCTCATGATATATGGTTTTGAAATCACCAAATTTTAAGATAAGAGATCAAATGTTGCATAATATTGATTGAAAAATGCCTCCTTATTACCCTAACAGGAACTTCAAACATATTTTCTCCAAACCTCTATTCTAATGCTAACATTTACTCTCTCCACCTTGTCTCCTCCACTATTAATAAATTTCTCGTGTAAATTTGATTACATGGCAAAGCTTCTCCTTCTGGATACATCTTCATAATTCTAATTCCTACCTTTAGCTTTGATGGTGTCTTTTCCAAATGAAAAAAAAAAAAGTCACATTTATACCCCTAACTCCTCAATCTTTCTCCCCTAAATGCTAGAAACTTAATCTTTATAAACCTTATTGTAATGTTATATGAGTAATCATTACGAATTTCTCCATTCCCAAAATTAGGTACTCTCCTCTCATTACTAATATTCATGTGATTTTTCTAATTACCATTTTGCTTCATTTATATAATCCATTTTTTAATTCTTGTATGCCCCTTTCATAAGGCAGCTCTATCTCTTACATACGAGTTTTCTTATTTTCCTTCATACGCCTCAAATCATGGGAGCGTTTGCCTTTTGCCATGCCTCTAATGATTCTTGAGCTCTGATGCCGATTTATTATGTGATTATTGTTTAAATCACAAATTTATGAACTAAAAGATTTAAGAAGAAGTAGAAAGTAGAAGAGTGAGAAGAGTAAGTGGAGAAAGTAAAATTATCATTCATTAACCATTTTTCTATTACACTCAGCTAATAGTGTTATTACACTTGTCACTCTCTTATGCTTCACTTACACAAATAACATCATCTTTAACTATCTCAGTACTCCTACGTGATGTCACCTTCTTCATTCAAGCCTTTCTTTAATGTTAATTATCATCTTCACTTTTAGTACTTCTGCTCCCATTTTCTCTCATAACACTAGAACCAATATTTAGGACTTGTAATAAAATAAACCTTTACATAGGATAAGAAGATTCACAGGTGATCTTTGTTGGTTATAATGATCGACTAACGAACCAAGAGGATGCCACTTATCAAATTATAAAGAAGTTGACATTCCATCATCCATCTTATATAAGATTTTATGTTATAGAATTGGCTTGAGCTTCAAGATCTTTCTCCATGTCCATCAGCTACTAGTTTCAGGTTGGATTTTTCAAAAGCAATTATAGCATTTAGCAACAATTGGCAAGTTTAATGTATACGAATACTACTAAGTACATATTTGACAAGTTGCATCGTTTTAGGATATGATAAAATTATGTTGTCCAACTAGAGATTTATCTTCAGTTTTTTTAAATGAGTGGAAAATAGTCAACCATTGTGAGTTTTGTTGTAATAATAGGACACCAACGTACTTGACTGGAAGTGATTGAATAGAAAAAGCCACAAGTTCTTTGGAGCAAAGGATCAACATTCTTGTTATAAAAAAAAAAGGCAAGTTTTTATAGGGTTAACTTGTAGACCCAAGAGAGCTTCAAAGTCCCTTGAAAGTACACTCAATAATGAAATATCATCATGATAAAGCAGTTAACAAATCAGCATCATAGGATATACGGACATGTGCAATTGTTGAACATCTCCAATGTAGCACGAGCTCCATTATCAATCATTGTATTGATAATTAAATCGCGAACTTCCATAAATAGTACAAATAAGTAAGGGGATACAAGATGACCTTACATAACCCCCTTTTCCTTCTTTAAAAGGGGTTGTAGATTCTCCTTTAGGAAGATGTTTATAAAGCCAAATCCGTTGAGATAATTGAGGATAAACATCCATTCAATCATATCACATGCCTTTTTTTTAGGTCTAGCTTTAACATACATATAATATCCCCATTATTTATGTGATCATCTCTTATTAGCTATTATATATGCAAGTATATGATATTGTCACAATTTCTTGATTTTTATTTAAGAAAGGATTTTCAGCAATACATCATCCATTCATACAATCCTAAAGAAGCTTGTTCTCTTAAGTGTTGTTTGTTTCCACTTGGTCTATGGAGGTCGGCCTGCAACTGGCCCAAGATAGTTAGCTCATGAGTTATTGCCCACTTGATATTCATAAACAAAATACCACACCACACCTCTCTTGCGAAGGATAGAGTTGGCTTCGGTAATTCTATTCACCTTTTCGTTTAAAATTATTTTAGACAGAATAGCCTTATGGTTATCAAAATAATCACTGTATTTATGCCTAAATAAATAAAAACATTTTAATTTTTATTTATGGTGATAATTTTTATAATTTAATATCGGTTTTAAATATTTAAACTTTAAACTATTCTAGTTTTTGAAAACATGGACTGGTATAGCGAATATGGCTGTTATAGATTTGCATTACAGTTGTTTATACTACCATGGAAGAAAAGTTGAAATGTGAGGTGCAAAATACGCCCCATATGTTGCCTTCTTTGTCAAGTGAGATGTTAATTATTCCCAGATGGTCTCACTTTCTAGTCTCATCAGTGTGGACCATCAAATAGGTGTGGACTCAAAAGTTGTAATAAATTATTCTTTTCTGATATTTTTAACTACTTGAGAGGTCAACCTCAAGTACGAATATTCTTGAAGGAAAGAAATAATGGTAGGAGCAGAATCTCCATTCTTGTATACCAGCGAGCATTAATTGGACTGCTAACTCGTTGAAAACACTGAGTAGCTGCATGAAGACTGTCTTGTCTGGATCGACTTTTTGAGAAGTCAAAAAACACTGACTCTGGCAAGTATTAGCATGTTCTATAACAATCGAACGACGTGACACAAAACAAGACAAACTTTTGTTGTCTATCACTTCGTGTCTATGTGCATGGAAGATGCGCGAATTTCCCGAGGGCTTAAAAATCAGACCGGACCGGTCGGTCCTATCGAAAAGGATCCGAATCGGTCATGTGTCCGGTTCGGTTTTAGTTAATAATCCCTGAATGTGAGAACCGGTCGGTTTTCACACGAACTGGTTGTTTGATAACCGGATTAAAACTCGTGCTCTCCCCTCTCTTCTGTCTTCTCACAGATTTCAGATTAAAACTCGTACTCCATCGCCGCTTATCTCTTCTCTCTTCTCTCCTCACAGTTCTTTTCATCGCACAGCTTCTCATTTTTTTTGGTAAAACACCGGTTCTCATTTCTCTCTTCTCTCTTCTCAGATGCCTCCATCTCACAGGAGCTCGGGTTGCTTTCAGATCTGGTCGGCATCGACCTCAACCACGGTGATATTGTCGGGTACTAGCCGGAGGAGGTCGGGTTGCTTTCAGATTTGGCTGGCATCGACCTCAACCACGGTGATATTGTCGGGTACCTACCGGAGGAGCTTGGGTTGCTTTCAGATCTGGCCGGCATCGACCTCAACCACGGTGAAAACCTATCATCTAGGCATGCTGCTCAACTATCTTTTTTCCGTTCATCTTAACATGCCTGCTTTTCCGTAATGAATTTGTTTAC
>JANZXV010000008.1:26653156-26667158 GCA_027576455.1 Erythroxylum roigii
GCTAGAGGCCACTTATGACTTATGGGCCTTGAAGTGTGATCAAGCCCATTGCCAACATCAAATGAGCCTACAGGGTCACACACAAAGAGTTATGTGATCTGGGCTAATTCTCTTGGGCCTAATCTATTAGGCATTAAATAAATATATATGGATATATTTATTGGGCTAGACTGAATAAAGTATTCGGGCTTTTATTATATGAGATATAATGGGCCGAAACCAATTGGGCCTTTAATGGGATTAGGGTTTCTCTATAAATAGAGAAGCTTAGGTCTCATTAGGTTAAGCGAAGTGATAATAGTTTTCACGAAACCCTAGCCGCCATCCGAGAGAAAGAACGTGCGGCGTTCGGAAAGTGTTTCGGGACGTGCTAGCACACCACAGCCGCAGCCCGGATCGTGCAAGCTCGTGTGGATACCGGTAGAGGGCATTCGCGATTCGCAGTGTCTTGGAATCCGAAAAGAATCGATCTACTCACGCAAATAAGGTATTTTCGTTAATCCGTCGTGTTTTCGATTATACGTGATGTTTTGTATGGTCTATTCCGCAGCGTATTGTGAATACTCGGACCGTACGCGATCCAACATATATGTCTTTCATAAGTAAAATCATTAAATACAATTTTAACATTGTATAAAGAATTTTATTCTTAATGTTTTCAAAAATTAAACAGCTTACTTAATTTTTTAAAATTAAAGACCTTAAATTAAATCAGCAAGAATTTTCTAAAGAAGTTAAAGCTTCAAAAATATCATAAAACAACTCAAATGTAAGAAAATGTAGACTTACATAGACATACCCCAAAATAAAACAAATTTGAATAGACAAGAAGATGACATAACATAAAAAAAAATTAAAAAGGAAAATAATAGCTCATCATTATCAGGTTATTAGTAAAAAATTATTAGCATAAATTTAAAATATGATAGAAAAATCATAATATTAGTATTAAGATACTTTTTTTCATTGATTTGTCATATAATTAATTTTAAAAACCGTTTACCTAAAATGTAGTGAAATGTTAATAGTAACAAGCTTTAACATAAAGTGTATATTTAAGGATATGTAAAAGAGGGCAAAGATATTTTGCACGTAGCTCACTTAAAAGAATTTTAATTTTTAAGAGATCAATATAGAAAATTACTGCTGAAATTGTTGGAAAAATATTATTTTATTTCCAATAAAAATGAAGCAAAAATTACTACAAATTTGGAGATAAAGAATATAAGAGTTCAAATCCTTTAAATGTATTTTATTTAGAAAATCAAAATTAAATATGTTTATTGGATTATGTTGTTCAAAGATACAAGGTGATTAATTACATAATTATGTAAACTCATAATTAAGAAGTTGGTTAATTCCTAGTTTACTTATCAAATCTCAGTGAGGAGGACAAAACCGTTTAGTTAATGTTGGAAAATCGGGACGGGATCAAATCTCGTTCGTAATGAAATAATTACAAAATTTTTTGTAATCTGTAATTTCCTGAAATTAAAATGATTAACACATGAATCATAATAAAGCGGAATTTTAATTTTTATCTTATTTTAAAGTTTGATTATATTCTTGTGGTATCCCTAGAATCGTTTCTGAAATCGATCAATCTCAACCATCGTAGCCGCATAAATGTCTAGCCTCTAACGGTATATATAAAATGGGTTGAAAAAATTATGTAACTCTTACAAAGAAGGTTAAACAAGAAGTGTTAATTGATGTCGTATGAATACGGGTTTCTAGAAGAGTAATAGTGGTTGTTTTTTGTTCAGTTTGATATCCTTATAAAGGATTGTATATAAGTTGTTAAAACTTTCGTCTTTATAATACCATTTTTAAATTTTCAAAAAAAAAAACTAGAAGTGTTAATTCTATTAAAGCTTAAGCCTATTTATAATAGGTTTGGACGTTTTAGTAATATAATAATTTCAATTAAATTTTAATTAGAATTGCAAATAATTCTAATTAAGTATTAATTATGCCCAAATTAGATCAATATTTCATATTGATCCTTATTTATCAAATATCTCATATTTAATCATAAAGTTTCTCAAACTTTACAATCAAGTCTAACTTGATTAGACTAACTTTGCTCTCTTCAACCCATTTTATTTGTGAAACCTATTAGATTCTCAAATATATTGGCAATAATTACAAATTATAATTATAATTCATAATTAGAATTAGATAAATTAAAGCTCTTTAATTCTCTAATTAAACAATTTATAATCATAGATCAAGATTGGCGCCTAACAACGCATCATAATTACCCAAATATTTTAGAATGTCAAAGTAATTTTGAGTAATCTTTTAGTATATGATTTTTTTTCGTATAATTCAATCATTTCATCATACCATGTTCAGATTAGACAAAGTATATAATTAATGTCTACTATATTTGAGTCCAATCATATTAGTACTTCGTCATTAGTTATTGATTCAATCAATGACATTTGTAAACTATTTATAAAGCGTCATTCCACCTTAGCCAAGGATTTCCCGAATCAATACTAATCGAGAACAACGGAACATTCTCCCTAATTACTTTAGGGTGATAAATCATATCTTGATCACACAACTATCTCCATATAGTTTATGGTACATCCAATGACTACTGATTGATGGACTCGTAATTAAATAGGTCATAAGTAGTATCAAAACATAGAAATTCCTATATAAGATAACTTTAGAGACATCAAGTCAAATGATCATTTATACAATCATCACAATGTGAATTCTATAGATATACAAGTAATGTTCCAAATAGATTTCTCATTTGGGTCTATTCAGTGAACTTGTTCTCTAACAAATATCTATACGTTTATTTAAGTCTCTTTATACTTTAGTCTATAAGATTGACTACTTCCCTCATAAGAAAAAACATAATGTGTATTAGTCTTTTTACGTTCTATTAATATTCAATCTTAATATAAAAATGACTAGGAATAATTTAGGGATAATATATAAATGCAATATAATTTTATTTACAATGTATAATTATCTCATGAATTTTATCATATACATCTAAACATGTACAAGATAAATAATGTCTTTAAATAATTATCACAAAACTATAACCAAACCGACTGATTGTAGGGCATAAACCAATGGTTATAAGGCATCCATGACAATTGTTTACAAACAAGCCTTGTTTGGATTTGTTCAGGAGCTTATTCATTAAGATTGTTAGGCATAAACTTGTATGGGATAATTAACTAACTCCCAAAGTGTCATTTGTAATTTGGCTGGCTTTGTAGGAAAGATCGTTAAACACTACATTTTATTAGAGGTGCTTCAGGAACATTGTTGAATCTCAACTGTATATTGTGTTTGGCCACTTAAGAGTCTGTTAACCATTTGTTTGTCGACTATCCGTAGTCAAGGTTGCTATGAAAGGATATCTTAGACAAAAGTGTAGCTACATGTCTGATAACAGAATGGAATCAAGTTGTTTTCTAGTTCTCATACCTAAAACAACTAAGGAGAGATGATACTACTCTTCATCAGGTTAATTACGTAGTTTCTATTAAATTGAAGACCTTAAATTAGATCAACAAGAATATCTTAAAGCTCATAATTGAACAAAGCCATTTGGTTAAGGCATCAATCGAGATTGTTTACAAATAGGTCTTGTTTGGATTTGTTCAGAAGCTTAGCCCTTAAGGTTGTTTGGTAAAAACTTGCCGTATGGAATAAGTGCTTAGCTCTCGAAGTGTCTTTTGTTTGTTTTAACTGATTGTGAATTAAGGAAGATTCGTCAACACTAGATTGTATTAGAGGTGCTTCTGGAATATTGTTGAATCTCAAGTGCATATATATTATGTTTGGCCTCTTCTGAGTCTAACAACCGTTTGTTTTTCAGTAATAAGAATGCTGTAGCATAAGAATGCTGGCCAAGTCTTTTGAGGCTTCACTTGTTTCCCTACTATGCTTCTCTTCCTGTAGCAGCAGGCTAAGAATTCGTAAAGATGTTTGTTAAAATATAAAGAGTGGGAGTTGTCTCATATTGGAGAAAAAGAGGAAAGTAAACTAATATATAAGTCTAGTGAGCTACTCCACCTATCACCAATTGGTTTTAGGATGGAACCTCACTTGGGCTTGTATGTGGTGTAGCTTTCCTTCTCGTGTGGGCCCGTAGGCCTATTGTAAATTCTAACATGGTATCAGAGCGGGTTACTCTTATGTTAGTCGTTAACACCTCAAAATGACAGATTATGTCACGTGTTAGACCCACACGTGAGGGGTGTGTGTTGAAATATAAAGAGTGGGAGTTGTCTCATATTAGAGAAAGAGAGGAAAGTAAACTAATATATAAGTCTAGTGAGCTACTTCACCTATCACCAATTGGTTTTAAGATGGAACCTCACGTAGGCTTGTATGTGGTTTAGCTTTCCTTCTCGTGTGGGCCCGTAGGCCCATTATAAATTCTAACATGGTATCAGAGCGGGTTGCTCTTATGTTAGTCGTCAACACCTCAAAATGATAGATTATGTCACGTGTTAGACCCACACGTGAGGGAGGTGTGTTGAAATATAAAGAATGAGAGTTGTCTCATATTGGAGAAAGAGAGGAAAGTAAACTAATATATAAGTCTAGTGGGCTACTCCGCCTATCACCAATTGGTTTTAAAATGGAACCTCACTTGGGTTTGAATGTGGTATAACTTTCTTTCTCGTGTGGGCCCGTAGGCCAATTGTAAATTTTAACACTGTTTCCTTTTTACATCAAATTCTTCAAAAAAAAAGAATGCAGATATTCCCCCTTGTCAAGGTCAATTTGATGGAACTTGGGCCGGTCGACTGTAACCTATACAACTCTAAATGTGCAAATGTATGAATTGATGGATAATTTGTTTTAAAAATGCAGGGGATGGAGCTACAAATTTAAAAGAAATAAAAGTATGCACGAAGACATAGCAGGCTAGGTCCGATACTTAATGAAGATCGTTATCTTAATTGCAAGTGGGGGTGAGAAGGAAGGCGTCCTTGGCTTCTTGTTGCAAGTGCATGCATAAATTGCCTGCATTAATAACTGGGCAGAAAAAGTCAACGAATGGTGGGCCTTTGGGAAAAGAAATTGGAAACAGTACAGGGGCACGTCGTTTATCATATTTATCTCCTTTGGAATGAGTGGATTCAAAAAAACGTAAACGTTACGAAAGCTTGAAGCTTCATAAATACCGTTAGACGGATAGCAAGTGGAAGTTGGAAAACTTATAACAAGGGCGACAAATGAGATTAATAAATAATTCATGTGGGTAGAGAAGAGATCAACTCTGAATACTATTAGCAATATGAGAATGAATCATGTCATATAAAAAATAACAAGAGAAAGAGATGAAATTGAGAAAGCGATTGTTACTCCAACTAAGATCTTGGAAGCCGGCGCATACAAGCGGAAAGCGACCCTGATTGGCTTCTTCTACAAGAAAAGACCCTTCTACCCTGTACTTAACCGGCGGGCTGCAACACAAGGGAGATCTTATGGGTTGCAAGAAGTATTAATTATTAGGAATCAGTCGTTATCGGATTCAATTTTTTAGTTAAACAATTTATAATTATAAATCATAATTAACGTCTAGAAACATATTATGACCGCTTAAATATTATGAATGTCAAAGTGGTTTGACTTAACCTGTCTATACATGTTTATGATTTATAATTTAATCCTTTCATCATTTAATGTTCTAATTGGACAGAGTTTGAATATAGTGTCTACTCTTTTGTACCCAATCATGTTCATTTTTGCTAATTAGTAATTGATTTATAATTGGCATTTAATTCATTATGGCCAGAGAATTCTATAAATCACTATTAATCAAGAACAGTAGAACATTTTATCTAATTACTTTAAAGTAACAAATCCTTTATTGACTTACCTAACTATCTCAGTATGGTTCATACTACATCAAAGTACTACCGTGCGACCAAATTATCCTAGGACAATTCATAAGTAGCATCAAAACATAGTAATTCCCACATGGGATATCTTGGAAATCTTAAGTCTAATGATCAATTATACAATTATCATTATGAGGAAATTTACAGACGCATAAGTAATATTTCATTTGAGATTCTCATAGTCGGGTCAATTCAGTGATTTATTCTCTAATAAGTACTCATATATTTGTTAAAGTATCTCTATACTTTAATTTATAAGATCAATTACTTTATTCATAAGAAAGAAACATAATGTGTGCTAGTTTTACTATTTCAACAATATCTCGTCTTAATGAGATTATAACTAAGAACATTTTAAAATAATACATAAATATAAATTGAATCTCATAACTATGATCCTCTCATAATTTCAATTACGAATTAATTATTCTAAGGATTTTACCTTTAGTATTCAAACATCAAATGTAATTAGCTTAATAAATAAAGATAAAATGCCTTTTATTAATTAAATAATAATTTCATACATCAAATTGCAACCAGCCGATTGCCTACAAGGGCATAAACTAACAATCTCATACTCACACTAAAGTTAATCATTTAAATATCTCATACCATATTACTATATGATGATTATGTTACTATTGAGATAATGACTTAATTAGAGAATTCTATAAGAATCTCTATAGTGAGAACTTGTTTAACTCTTACAATTTTCATCTTAATCACATAATTAAGAAAATTTTTTCCTAAATACATCTTTGGGTCTTTGATGATGCCTTAACAATTGATCTAATGTTCCACAGTACATTACTGTCTTAAACAATATAAGGAACTATATCAAGTTCACTTAAGAACTTATTGATCAAATTAATCATTTCTACTAAAAGACAAATGTGTTGTGGCTTAATTAGCAACCATTATTACATTGGAACCTTTCTAATCTAAAATAATATTATTTTAAGTAAAATAAACCATAATTAGGATTTACTTCCAAAGTAAATATCCTTATCTCCATGAACTTAAATGTCAACTCATATATAAAATAATTGATATCTTTAATACTTCACAAGTATCTGATATCTGAAATACTAAACATCCATAGTATATTATCTAAATACTTGGACTTAAAATAGGTGAACAAATTCCAATATATCTCTATTGATCTAATTTCTAAAATTAAGTTGTTATCTTTTCATATCTAACAAGAGTTACTATTGGACAATTATGTTTTCAACAATTGAAAATTAGAATTATCGTTCTTTGTGAGCAATATGTCTCTATAAACTCCCATTGAAGAGGGCAATTATACTCCCACTAACTTTCTTATAGACATGATAAATTCATAATCATCTCCAAAGCAAACTCTTTGAATTCATAATCATAATCAATGACTTACACGGTCATATGTACAAGTGTGCATGTAACAATATAAGTCATTGTGATCGTGTCACAGACACACACAGGCATGTATGTGCTTTTGCAGACTTATGTGGTCATATACACGCACGTGTAAGTGGCTGTGTAAGTGATCATGTCGTTCGAGCTTTAAAATTTATAGGCCCTCAAATGTCGCAAACGCACGGGTCGCGACTGTAGTATAAGAGGTGTCAATCGCACGAGGAGGGTATTAGTCTAATCCTAAGTCGTTTAAGGCTCAAAGAAAAGAATAAAAAGAAATAAAAACTACACAAGTGAACACGAAAAGTGAATATAAGAATTTAATTCAAGAGTTGTAAAGTGGAAATTTCAACAAAACATAATTAAACTGAGCAGTCACATAGGTTATAATTGAAATTCGTCAAGAGAGTTAATCAAGTTATGAGAGAGGAGATTTTACCTATTATTAATGCTAATCTAGTCATTTATGTGTTTACAGGGTGTCGGTTCCAGACGGTCGTAGGGTTGATTACTCTCTCTTGGGTTATAACCATTAAACCCTAAATTGTAAACCCTAATCGAATTATAGAACTTGCAATATCTCAATTAACAAAATATCCATAATTATAATTAGTTTTAAAGCTCTCCAATAAACAATCAGGTCTCGTACGAGATCTCTCTATATGAAATTACCGACTAGATTGATTAAGTGGTTAATTAGATCGCCTAACTCTTATTAATTCGATCTAATTATTTTTATCTGGCTCACCTTCTCAATTTGTTACCGAAACATACAATAACATTAATCAATCACAACACCCAAAACAATAAACACAAAAATAACCAAATCAACATTAACTCAAAGTAAAATCCTGAAGGAGAGTTTAGAATATTATCAACAACCCGAAATTCATTTCCATACAATCCATCTCATCTTTATACATTTAAATGAAAAAGGAAATGAAGAGAAAATGGAACTTAGGTTAGACAAATCGAGAAGGCAGCTCCACCTGATCTGGGGAGTAGTGGCATCGGGATCCACTTCTTCTTCCTCTTCTTCTTCTCTCTCTCTCTTCTTTTTCCCTCCCTTTAGGGTTTCCAAGAGTGGTTGAATGTAAAGCTCCCTTTCTGCCTCTTTTCTTGTTCTTTAAATATCTTCTTGTGTTTTGGGTAACCCTAGAATTTTTTCAGGTCTGAAAGGTCCAAAAAAATCCCTTCAAACTTGACATTCTTGAGTGTCTGCGCGTCTACCTAACACAAGCCACGATTGTGGGCCATTGTTTCGGCCAAATGTCTTTTGAAACTCCTCCATTTTTCGATATTGACCCTGAAACACTAGCAAACACATCAAGGTGTCTCACAAATATAATATTTAAGCTCAAAAGCTTGTACTAGCCCATAAAACACTTAAAACCCAAATAATTAACAAACTAACACAATTCTAACGTAAACGTATACTAAATGATTGGATTAATAGATAAACACATATCAAACTATATCCTAAAATACGATGCAATTTACACTTATTAGTAAGACACTGTGAGTGGGTGTATAAATGATTGTGCAAGTTTGCAAAAACACCTCATTGCTGGAAACAATCCAAAAAATTTTAGTATTTCTTCACAAAACACTGCATTTATTTTACTTTGGTGCGTGGGTAGCGACAATAAGCCAAAACACATAGTGGTGGGGTGGCTGGATGACGATACAAAAAGGAGACTGGAGGGGCAACGAGGAGAAGGGGCAGCTGCGGCTACGACTGGAAGGCGAAGGGGTGGAAAATGTCGATTGGCACGATGAAAGGGTGGTGACAGTGAGGGCTGACAATAGTTGTGAGAGAGAGAGAGAAACAATATAGAAAGTGATTAACTATGTTTGTATTGGCCGGTGGCAGACTGGCAATTGATGAAGGGGAAGAAGAAAAAAGAGAAATAAACTTAGTGAAAACGACGTCGTTTCTTTTTCCCCTTGTCATTTTACACTAAGTTTATTCCTTTTCTTTCTTCTTCCTCTCCCCCCACCGCCAATCTGCCACTGGCTACTACAGACATAGTTAATCACTTGTTTAAATTGACGTCATTTTATTTTGTGAGAAATAGAGGCTTTAAAATGACGTCATTTTGCTTTATCTCCTTTTATGTTGATGGTTTAAACAACATCGTTTTGCTTTAGAAGTAAAACAACATGGGAGCCCAAGTTTCTTATATTCACCAGGCTCGAGGCCCATTGACCATGAGTCGGCCTGCTGTTACTATAATTATCTATGCCAGTAAAAAAATGCCGTCTAAATTAGACGAAGTGTTATAGATAAATTTGTAAATTTTAATTTTGGATATGTAAATTTGGTCGAAAGCTAACTCGAACAATCTAATGAAAATTTCATAAAAGAAAATATACAGCGCTCTTTGGGATTATTATTGTGAAGTGACCAAAGTTAATCAAAAGCATGGCATTAGTTATCCAAAATTGTAACTATAAAAATTATGTCTTAAAAAGTGAAAGGAAAAGATAAGAGGCCATTAATTTGCTAATTTTTTATAATCATTATGATTATTATAGACTAAAATAATCTTGTATATTATAAAAAGCATTTGCTAATGGGAAAGAGTAATTTAGTTTATATTAATTATTATAATTATAAACATCATTGAATTGATGATTAGGTAATTCTTTTCGAATGAAGAATCATTCATCTATGTTAGGAGGGAAAATGTTGTCCAAATGGGATGAAATCTCACATATATGTCAATTATTGAAGCTTTTTTGGTTGGACTATAATTTTTGGTACTGCTGTCGATGGTGAATATTAGGAAATTAGATATACCTACCAATGTCCTCCAAATTAGGGAAGTCAATTTTAGAAATATTTTTATTTTTGGTAAATTCTACAAAAGAGCCCATGTGATATATTTGATTATTCATATTAACCCTTGTGTTTTTAATTCGTTCACCTTAACCCCTGTGTTTTTTATTCTCATTCATTAAATTTGTCCGAAAATAGCTAATTGGGGTATCTTGAATGAGAATAAAAAATACAGGAGTTAAGGTGAACGAATTAAAAACACATAAGTTAATATAAATAATCAATTACATTATAGGAGCTGTTTTATATGATTTGCCTTTATTTTTCTTAGTATTCAATCTGTTTCGGCTAAATCCGCGTCCGTGAGTTGGCATTTACCCACCAGATCAACGTTAATAAATTCTAAGAAATGTTTCCTGCACACAAAAATTGACGTACACCAGTGCCCTTTAATACACGTTGACCTTTCTCAATAAAATAGAAAACAGCGCATATCCTTGCAAGGTCCGCTCTCAAGGATGCTCATGCCTCAGCCTCTCCTCCTATGCCTTCCACTCGTCCTAAGCTGTTTGATAATGTCACACCTTCTCTACACGACTTCGGCAGACGTTGGGATTGCCGGACGATATGGTCCTCCATATCTGCGTAAGTACCCTATCATACAACTTAATTAATCATTCATTTTGCAAGACCTCCAAGCGCTGCATTTCCTTGACGGATTTATTTATAATTACTTTGTAAAGCCACGGCGTGTTACGGCAGTGACTCTTCGGAGTTTCCCACCAATAATATGTTTGCAGCTGCTGGAGACGGATTATGGGACAATAGTGCTTCGTGTGGAAGACAATACTTGGTGCGGTGCATCAGTGCGACGGCTGGTTTCTGCAAACCTGGACAGACTATTCAAGTTAAAATTGTTGATCATTCTTCGGATTCTAGTGCTACCATTGTTTTATCGCGGACGGCCTTTACCACTATCACAAATTCTACTTCGTCCTCCATCAACATAGAGTTTCAACAGTAATTCTCGTTTTCTTCGATCTCTATCTCTTGATTTTATGCTGTACCCGTAAATACTTAATTGATCTGTTTGATCCTTGAACCAGAAATTTGTGGAACCAGATCAACTTCCTCCTTGTGGATGGATATCAAGCACTATAATTAGCTTTCCTGGTTCCATCTTGAACTCTGTTTTGTGCTTTTGATTATATTTTGATTTCGTGTTTGCAGAGTATGAGACGATAAAATAAGGTACAGGAGGGTGGAAGACGTGGAGAGAGTATCATCAAGCTGTTCAAGTTTCTGGAACCTTTTCACGATGATTACCCCATTGATTGGTTCTTCTATAATTCTTTCGTTGGAAAAGTATAAAACAATTTCCTCGTGAACTACCCGTTGTCAAAAGTCCTTATTGTGTGTCGTTTTATATAAGAAAAAGAAAATAGCACCTTCCTGCACAATTTCCTATTCCACTTTTGACTTACTTACAAAAGAGGCCAAGAGGGTACTTTACATAATATACGTTTCTTCAAGGAATTACAAGGTGTTTGGTAAATTGTTATTCTAATACAATTGGATAAAAATTTGCTACCCAAAATACGAGTTGAAGGTAGGATAGAATCAAACTATTTAAGTTTATCACGCTTCCGCTTGTGCGGAATCTTCTATATCTTTTTGGAATAATCATGAGCAATTCTAGTCTCTTTTAAGAAATTATTTAAGTTTATCATGCTTTTGCTTGTGCACAGTCTTCTATATCTTGGCGGAATAATCATGAGCAATTCTGATCTCTTTTGGGAATCGAACTCACGATGTGGGGCAAGTCCTAAGATCATACCTAACTTAGAGCTTGGGAAGTCAGATCCTTTATCCAGTTTTACTCTGTCTTATTTGTCTCATAAAATCTCAGTCATTTATTTTGTGGGACCTACGCGAACCTCATGCGGATCCCACATAAATAAATGGTTGAGATTTATTGAACACAATAAGACACCATAATATTAGACAGAGGATCTGAACTCAGAGCTTGGACACCACTTCTCTACCTTTTAATCTAAATGTAAAGTATTTTTTTCTGAAATTAAAACTAAAACTTGATAATGTAAAGTCAATGTAATCTCACGACCAATCAACGTAAGTTCAAACTTTGAAAATTCTGAGTCTTGGGAATAAAACTCCCCTCAGATTACTTCTACATGGCCAAAAAGCCGACTTCTGCTCAGGTCTCCCGCAGCGTAACCAAAAAGAAGAAGGGTATTTTTTTAAAACTCAAAATAGACACATGGCGTATTTCAAGTTTATATTATTTGATTTTGAATGTTAATTAGTATATCAAGTAGTTCTAGAAGAGCAAAAGTATTACATGCAGCTGCAGTGAGTTTTTGTTTCAAAATGGAATTAAAGGTATTATAATGGCAAATCACATCAAACAGCTCCTGTGATATACTTGATTATTCATCTTAACCTCTGTGTTTTTAATTCGTTCACCTTAGCCCTGTATTTTTTATTCTCATTCAAGATACCTCAATTGGATTTTTTCGGACAAATTTATTCTTAGATTATTGAAATACATTTTTTTTAATCTCTTGATTCCAAGGACAAATTTGTCCGAAAATACTCAATTGCGGTATTTTGAATGAGAATAAAAAACACAGGGACTAAGATAAACGAATTAAAAATACAAAGGTTAAGATGAATAACCAAATATATTACATAGGCTCTTTTATGCTATTTGCCAATTATAATAGAATATCAAATGTAACGAATATGATTGGGCCCATTCGGCCATGCCGTCTGAAATGGGAAACATTCATTTGATGTTTCAGATTGTATTGTATGTCAGCATCCGAGTGTTTGCTACGGTTCTTAGCTATGGTGACCTCTCTCACATCATAAAGACATTTTGCCGGGTTTGTAGGTTAGATTGCTTAGTCTTAGTGGAAGACTCTAAATTTTGATCCATATAGCATACACACGGCTCTAGTGGAAGACTCTGAATTGTTCTCTTGTGACCAGGACTATTTCGAAAATTGTAAAAATTAAAATTTCATGATCAAATTGAAAATCAAATTATATTAAAAAATCAGTACAATATGGATTCAGAGATTTGATTCTTTCAAAGTAATAAAGAATATGCTTACACTAATGAATCATATAATCTATTCAAATATAAATTGTTAAGACTTCAATAAATAAATCATACGTGAAATCACGTGTTTTACTTACTCTGATGTTAAAAAATATGTAAGAATAGAGTAAGTGGATCATGGATCTGTTTCCAAAATTATTACCCGGTGGCCCCAACAGAGTTGTTGTCTCCTTGGTTTGTTAATCCACTTGATCTGTTATTTCTTTATTCTATTATTTATGGGCTGTCATGGATAAGGCTTTGACCATGATCTGTAAGGAAAATGCTAGACAAATAAGAATTTAAAATGGCTATGTCTTAGCCTAAGCCTACTTAATGGACTTTGATATTTGCAAGTCACATATTCTTTGTAGCCCTTAAGATAACGGGCATTAGGATTTGAACTAGAAGGCCTTAAAGTAGGCAACTAATTCACGTATGATGCACCCTTGGGCTCATGTTTGAAAAGAAATCTATCCTTGATTCCTTTATATCATGCAAAACATACACATATCACGATCTTGTACAATTGTATAAGTGTCTATTAATGCACTCATATGTATATTAAATATGTACAATGCATATTCGATGACATTTCCCAGATATATATCCTTAATACAAGTCTCATAATCAATTTATACTCTTCCAACTGATTCCCTCACTTTTTTTTCATCAATCTTTTTCAAATCAACCTCAAATGCTACCACTTTTTATGGAGAGATATAAAAATGTGTTAGGAATCTATTGGTTCAAGAATCACTTCATTTGGAGGTCGGATGATGAAGTTATGGCCAAAAGAAT
>JANZXV010000008.1:26684958-26696318 GCA_027576455.1 Erythroxylum roigii
GAATCTATTGGTTCAAGAATCACTTCATTTGGAGGTCGGATGATGAAGTTATGGCCAAAAGAATCAAACATGATTTTGTCATCAATCATATTGTACCTGTCTTGGGACAATTGACATAACTTTCAATAGAGATATTGGATTAAGGTCTTCTTAGGATGGTTTTTAAGAGGACGTCTAGATCTACAACTTTTGTGGAGACTCTGAAGAGAGATTGTGCCATTTGTAGGGTCAAAACACATGGGCCGTGTGGAAATACACGGGCAGACCGTGTACTCCTCGAGTCTCAGGGCCTTTTTGCATTTTGGAATACACGGTCAGTGTTAATTTACAAGGCCTGACCGTGTATTCTTCATATTTTTACTCAATTCTCCTTCTCTAACACATCTCCAATAGATCTTACACCTATTCTAACATCACTTTCACTCATAATCTTCCCAAATTTACCTCTTCTAATGCAATATCACTTCATATCAATTCAAACACCAATTAGATTTCATTAACTCTCAAATCTCAACTCGTTTGATTCATCATCTCAAGTGGGTAACTTCTTCAAGTATACCTAATTTCAACTCAACATCATCCTTACACATTTCATATTCCCTACTTGATCATAAACACTCAAAATATAACACATTCTTATAGACTCAAAACAGAACACAACATATACATTCATCCAATAGTGTATTGTGCCCAATTCTCAATTTCATGTCAAATTTTTGGTTATTCTGACATATACACTCAAAACAGAACACAACATATGATTGTTTTGGCTTATTTTGGTATTTGTTTTCTTCGAGATTTGATTTATACATGTGATGTCTTTCTATTTATGTGTACTAGAACTGGAACTTATGTTCACCTAATAAGTGATTAATAGGCTAGGCCTAAATGGTTCCTAACCAGTATACATTGAGCCATAAGCTAGGCCTATGTTTTTCTATTGTGATGTATGTTCATTTCATAGGTTAATTATACTATCTTGGTGTGTATCAAGTTCTATTTGCGACATATGTTTTCGTCTTGCTCACTGAGTACATAGTGTACTCACCCCCTTTGCTTTCCAACCATGCAAGTTAATTTAGAGAGCTTGAAGCTCTGAGTGGATCGTGCAATCTTTTTGACATTTTTGGAGAATTACCGAACTTGGGTAGTTTCTGTTTAGTACTTTAGTTGCATAGTGATTCATAAACTATTTTACTATTTTTTATTATATTAGTTATGATGATATGCTTTATGATTATATAAATTTAACTCATGACTATTCTGTTGCTGTAAAAGACCTTATGTATGAATGTTGATATTGTTGTTGAGATTGCTTTGAGTGGAATTTAAAGTCCTGAAGTTGTGGTAAATTTTTTGATGTGAATATAGAACTGTGTTTAAAATTATTTGCAGGTATCTGATTGAGTTTTTGGGATTTTTAAAATACATTCGTTGTACTACCCAAATTTTTTTAAAAAAAAGAAAAAGGGAGAAATGTTCAATTAGACTTGCATAGTCAGATTAAGGATACCATAAGTGTCCTTAACTTGGTTATGCGGCAGTTGTCATGGGCCCGATGTATTACCAGGTTGTGACAATTAAAATGGTATCAGAGCTGGTTCCTGACCTGTTGTGCCAGCGAGGATGCTGGGCCCTAAGGGGGTGGATATTGTGAGATCTCACATCGGTTGAAGAGGAGAACGAAGTACGCCTTATAAGGGTATGGATACCTCTTCCCTATAGATGCGTTTTCACAGGTGCAGGAAGAGCAAAACCGTGAGGGCCTTAGCCAGATAGGCAACCCAAAGTTGACAATATCTGTGGGCAGGTAGTCTGGGTTGTTACATATTAACCACATTACATGCTCTAACCCTAACCAAATGTCCTTCCCACGCCTTAAAGCTAGTGGAACATTTGTGATTGTTGAGTTTGTAGATATACAAAAGTATAAATGTAGGGGGTATTCATACGTGTAGGTTGGTTATAATATTGGGACATTAATTTATATCATATCATTGAAATTCCCATGTTGATACAGTTTTTTTAAATTTTTTATAAGAGAAAAGAAAAGAAAGAAAAAAAAAAGAGAAAAGCAAAAGAAAAGAAAGGAAAAAGAAAAAGAATGAAAAAATGCTTACATAAATGTATCAAGGAGGAAATGCATATGTTGTTTGTAAAGTTATTCATAATTAATGCATCCTCCCAAAGTTGTATTGAATGAGTTATTTGAGTATGTTGGAAATAAGGTAGATGTTATCATCAATCCTTATGAGTGATCCCTTTTGATTAGTTATGTTTCATGTGGTTTGTGTGTAAGAGCTTGAGTTTGAGTTATGAAACATCATTTTTGCATTCATCATAGTTGATGTACACAATTGTGAGGGAATGTTGGTTTTTGCACTTGATGTCACATTGAGTGTTACTTTGTTTCATTAGCTTTGAGGGCTTTCATGCTACTTGACCAATATACATTTCATCTTATCTTTACCCACATTACAATCTTAAAAAGTCCTTTGATTCATTATTATGTATGTGAATTTTAGCAGTGGAAAAATGAAATGATATACAAAGTTGTCGAATGACACGATCATGAATGGTATTGAGTGTACCTATGAACATATCTTGTTTAAACACATTTTCCAAGTCTACATTAGATTGCTTAGTTTTGAAAGGTATTCAATAAGATTGATCATGAGTAAAAGCTTGGAATGTTGAGTTTTTGCTATGATTTTTGAAAGTCAATTATCTTTGCTTATGATTATGTATTCTTGAAAAATATGGGAATTTAGTAAATGTTTTGGGTCTATAAGCTTAATTTTAATGTTTTGCCTGAGGACGACCAAAAGTTAAGTGTGGGAGAAATTGATATGTGATTAATTGTTGATACATTTAACCCTTTACACTTAGTGATTAATGATATGAAAATGCTTAAGATACTCACTATAGTTCTTATATGGTTTTAGGTACAATTCGGAAGCAAAAGAGCTAAAGTGAGTCGAAAACACAATCTTTGCGTCATCTTTTTGAGATTCACATTCACTTATCTCCATGGAACAAGAAGAAGGATTAAAGCAAAAGGAGACAAGAAAATGCATGAAGATGAAGAGAAAAGTCGTGAGAATGCAGATCACGACCATGACATATTGTGTCATGGTCGTGCACCATTAGTCATGCCCATGATTTAACATGTCATATGGTCGTGACTTTCACACATATGCTATCCGAAACCCTTGTTTTAAATATAAATAGACATGTGATGGCAGAGAGGTTTATGAAAGAATAGGTGTTTTTTTGGCTGAAAGGAGAGAGAGCTTTGGGAGCTTCAGGAGAGCACGAAGAGGTCGATGGAAGCTCTCCTCTGTAAGAGATCCATGAAGGGGTAACTTTCTGACGCCAATTCGGAGGCAACATCGACACCGACAACCTGATTAAGCATTCCTTTCTTGTATTTGTTATTTCTTTCTCTCCTTAGAAATTGATTGTGTTATTTGATGTGTATAGATTTGGGTATTGTGAAAAGATGATTTTAATGCATTCATTGGATTGTTTTATTACAAACCCATTGCTAAATTGTTCAATGTAATTTGTAATTGTTTTGTTAAAATTCATTTGTAGCTACTAATGGTTCGTAATCATTATAGATAACATAACTTAAGTTAAATGACGCATCATATGTGGTTGTTGTCTTGATTAATCGGTTTTCCTAATTCGTAATGCGGTTGCCCAATTAAATCTAGAGATCGTATCTTAGGTTATTCAGTGGCTAAGTTTAATTAACGATTGTATCTTGATTAAATACAATTTAAGGGAAAACTCGAGTTAATAGATTAATTTACGATTAATAATTTCTAGGAAAGATTTTCGAGCAACAAATCATCGAAATATGTTTAATTAGGGTATAGGTCGAGATAGAACCAAAGAGCCAGATTTCTAATAAATCCACTACTTTCATCATTTTTCCATGTTTTCTTTAATTTTCTTTTCTTAGATTATTTTCATTTTATTTTCTTATTTCAAACCAACCAAACTTCACCTCCTAAAGCTAAAAACTGATTAATTTCATTTCAGCAACTTTATACATACTCTTAGTAAAATCGGCCTAAATTTATCACTGTTATAGTAATAGTCAAATTTTATTTTGATTAGATTTATTAAGACACGCTGTAGTCTAGATTTACATTTCTTGATATAATCTCCACACATAAATCTAAATCAAACAAAAGCTTTTTTTTTTTTTTTTTGTGAAACGAAACAAAAGCTTTTTAATTACAAGTACCATGTCATGTCATCATTATCCTCGTAGGTTGTAGCCTCTCTCAGGGACTCTTTTCTGCATTCCCCAAGATTTCCCATCGTCTTACCCTCCTTTCGGCCTCTCTTGGACTCAACCGCTCATTTTCTGGCTACCGTCATCTTCTTTGGCAACAACTATATATATGTATATACACACATAACTAATAAAAACTATAAGCAAGGACTAGTCTTCACTCGTTTTTACGCCTAAGCAATGTCGTCCTCGTGTTTCGAATTCAGTTTAAATGCTATTTTTCGGAAATCGCTTAATTCGAATAGGTGAAAGCTTTATAGAAAGGTCTCTTGCATTGATCTTATTTATATCCATTCCACTGGGTTCAGTGAACCTAAAAGGACTCAAATGGCTATAACTAGGTCACCGAGAATAACTCGAGAAGGGATAGGCCAACACAAAAATCTTTGTTAAGGTAAGGGCAGACGCTGCTTATCTAAATGATAGATAACTCTTTTGCATTCCTTCACCTTCAAGCTAGCGTATACCTCTAAAGCTTAACTTCAGTGTTGTGATGATGCATTTCATTTCATACAGAAGTTATTTCCAAGTGGACCCTGAAAGTTCCATTCAACAGTCATTCGGCCGGTTCAAGTGGAATTTGAAAACTGTTACAAATCTCCCAAGCAAAGACTCAGAAACCCCTCCTGCAAAGCATTCAGACGGTCCCTAGATGATGTTTCGATCAATCACAAACGTTCTCTTAAACATACATCGATTGATCAGAAAATCACATAAACGTTCTCTTAAAGATTCGTTTATATCTGTGGTAATTTCAAGGTAAATGCACGTTATTAATTTCATCAGCTGATTGTCAAAACTATTATCCGCGAGTGGTCATACCTTTCCAAAATTCAGCCACTATGTTACTTGCACTCAACAGAAGACACAAATGGATGGCACAGAAACTGTCATGAAGGTTAAGGCATTGGAAGCAACAAAAGGCAAATATAAAGCAAAGAACCAACATATCTTGTACTCAATTACACCACCACTCTTGAGTACTGAGCTTTGCATAAATAGCGCATTGCAACTAAAGACCTGGCCTAGTAACCGAGCTTTCCAAATACGAAAGAAAGAAGAGATTGCCACGCCTAAGGCCAACTTAAAAGGGTTATCATGATAATCCCAGGTAATAGAAAAATAGATTCGTGCTTGAGAAACTGTGGTGCAATACAAGCACAAACAACATTTGATACTATTTGTTTCTTGTTCTTCGCGTTCCCAATTGTCCCAAAAACACAAAATATAATTTAGTTTACTTCCACAGCTTCCGCAATGACATGTTCTTCTCAGTCTCCTTCTTCATGACCTTGGCCACTGCCATCTCAAAATCTTCCTGTGTTACATGGACCCTCCTCTCTCTTAAAGCAAACATACCTGCCTCAGTGCACACAGCCTGCAAAAGCAAAACAAGTGAAACAGGCATGATACAGCACCAATATAATGCTAAGACCACCACCGCACCAAAAAGCTCACTTCATAACTATATATACAACAAAATGCCTGCACTGTCCCATCTCAGAGGTGGTGATTGATAGGATTTTATGCAACTGATTAAAATGGCTATGTACTCTGATTGGAATGATTATGGTAACATGGCTAAAAGGTGTGATCTTAAGACATTACAATGCAAATCACTGTTACAATTTTTACATGCAACGAAATAAATAAGTTTACCAGTGTAATGGTGTGATCTTAAGAGACGATGTAATGAAATTCATTGTTAAAATTTTTACAAAATAAATAAGTTGACGTGCTACAGAAAAAGTTCTGAACAAATAATTTCATTAGCATAAAGAATTTGCTAGGAACCATCCGCACTACGTTATACTTGAAACACATACTTGAACAACCACAAAAACGAAATGAATCAATCCATAAATCCTTTTCAATTCATTAATCATTTTAATGCATTTTTCCACTCAGATGGAAATCTGTCTTTAGGTACAATATCTCATTTCAATTTTAAAATAAGACTTTCTTCCGTGTTTTTTTCCCCCAATGTGAGAGCTAGGAGAGATATAATTTCCACATAAAAATCAACATTTGGCACATTTGGTGTGTAATTACAGGACATGAACCAATGGGATAACTGGTAAAATAGTATTAACCAGCAAAAAGTTTTATGTTGATGGTGTAAGAGTATTGACACTGGAAGAGAAGTACCTTGAGCTCAGCACCAGATGCGCCATTCATCTTCTCTGCAATTTTCTTCAAATCAATGCCTCGCATTAAGTTCATTTTTCTTGAATGGATTTTCAAGATATCCAGGCGTGACTGCATTACATTAAATATGTCAGTCACTCTTTAATTATTGAAGAAAAAAGAAACAAATTATAGATAAGGGTACACACCTCTTCATTAGGATTTGGGAATTCAATCTTCCTGTCAATTCTTCCAGGCCTTAGAAGAGCTTGATCAAGGATATCAATACGGTTTGTTGCCATCAAGACCTGTTCGACAAAAGAAAAGGTCAAAGACAAGAGAAGTAACAAGTGAGATACAAAGTGCAGAATGGTGGCAGTTAGTTTTCACATCTCTATTGTCTTGTGAAGGTCACACAGTACCTTGATCTTGTTTGATGCTTCAAACCCATCCAACTGATTGAGAAGCTCCAGCATAGTCCGCTGCACCTCACTATCGCCATTGCCACTCCCAGACTCCATTCGAGAAGATCCAATACTATCAATTTCGTCCATGAAAATGATTGATGGAGCATGCTCCCTAAAATAAAGCCAATGGCATTGACAAAATAAATAATTGGACATGCAAACGAAAAGAAAGTATCTAAGAACGAAAAATTCTCAATTTTAACTTAAGGGAACAGAGGATCAAAATGATCTTAAATGCCAACAAAACCAGAACTAGTGTTATGTAGAACAGAAAGAAGAATGCTCTAAAATGAAATAGGGGCCGCTGGAATTTGAATTTAGGGCTGGAAATTAAAAATATATAAGAAATTGAAATAAAGGATAGGTCTAGGAATCACACCTAGAGTTTGTATAAAGCACTAGGAATCACACTTAATATTTGAAACAAAACAAAAAAATTAATCACTTCTAGAGGTTAGAAATCACTCCTAAATATCTAAGAATCACGTTACGAAAAGGTGTTTCACACTTAATAAATGGTCTGTTCTTCTCATTCCTTAAATGTTGAAAACATAACATATATAGAGAAAAGGTGTTGAAACCTAATCCCAGTGGAATAGGAAACCCACTAAACTTACGAAATAAGAACAGAATCCTACTAATAAGGATTCTTATTATTCCTTAACAACTTGAAGCTTAAACTACTAGGACAAAATAATTTCCTTATATAAGGAAATGTAAACTAATAACTTGTTTCTCTGTATCACAAAGCATTTTGCAGCACCATGTTCAACAATTAATTCATTGTAATTTTAAGATGTTCTTATCATAAACCAATAACAAGGAAAATGCTCCCTTTGGTTGTACCAACTGGCACTAGTTAGAATGGAGTCCTAATATCCTCTACAGCACCAAATGAGTGACAACATAATAAACATAATAGTGCCTTAAAATCCCCTTTCATGATTTATCCTTTATGCCGTAAAAAAGAAGAAGATAAACATGGTACCCATATAGTCTAATAAAACAGAAGCCGAGAACAAAGTCATCATTACAAAAGAGAGGGGAAGACAGAATGACACCAAAGACAAGAAACTGATTCTCCCACAAAGAACACAAACCTTGCCATAACAAAAAGCTCTCTGACCATCCTGGAGCCTTCTCCAATGTATTTCTGGACCAATTCAGAGCCCGAAACCCTAATGAAAGTGCAGTCAGTATGATGTGCAACAGCCCGAGCCAACAGAGTTTTTCCCGTGCCAGGTGGCCCATAAAGTAGAACCCCCTATAATGACAGAGTTAGAATCAGTGGGCAAACCAACCATGAAACATTAATAAATGAGCTACAAGAGCAAATGACATCTTGGATACCTTTGGTTGAGCAATACCAAGACTTTCAAACAACTCAGGATGTTTAATTGGAAGTTCAATGACCTGAAATTAATCAAAAGAAGAAATAAAATTGGAATTATAACCAAAAACATAAATCAGATCAAGAATCAAGATCATCTCACAATTACTATAATAAGCAAACCTCCTTTATCTCTTTAATTTGCTGGTCAAGACCACCGATCATGTCATATGTAGAGTCTGGAACCTTCTCAACTTTCATAAGGTTGACCAAGGGATCCACTTTGCTGGGCAAGATTAAGTGAAGAACATAGCTGTCATTACGAAGGGCAACCCTTGTTGATGGTGTAATCTTCGTGATATCGATGTTCTTATCAATATCAACAACGTATTTTCCTTCTGGATGAACCTGCAAGTAACAAAACATTGCACTTGATAAATAGAGGTGTGGCTTGGAATCTTGCAGTCTGGTACTATATAATGGATATGAAGCTCACCACAACACATATAACCCTGAACTTTGAACTCTAAAGACTAAAATGAAAAGCGCATTATGTCTCACTTAAACACAATGCATGGATGGATTAAAACTGAGTGTCAATAATATGAGTTTAGGCTCCACTATTTTTGTGTTAGGGAATGAAAGAAGTTAGAATGCAAAGAAAATTCCAAGATAATTTTCTTCAGGACCCACCGGAAATCAATCCAAGAAGGTAGGAGAAAATTGGTAACCTGATTACTTGTTACTCAGATAACCTTATTATCACCAGGTTATGTTATCAAATGAAGCTATAACTAGACTATAAATTATAATGATGACTCGATAAACTTTTTGGGGTTAAATATCAATAATATTGTCAAATAATATCAATTTCCCTTAATCAATTTTCATCAATTCAAACAAATTAGGAGAAAAAAGTTATCTTCTCAACAACGTCTCTCTCTCTCTCAATTTCCTTTCCTTCACTTTCTTTATTCCCATAGTTTCTTAATGATGGATTGAAATTTACCCAGTTGATAAAGATAGCATGGACGAGGAGAACTGGGGCTGGAAATATGAGAGATGCAAACACCCATGGAACAACAGAAAAATTGAAACCTTTAACATCTGGACGTCAGGAAGAAGCACTGGTGTACAATGAACATTACCTTAACTAAGACTTTATTTTTGCCCATAACTTTGACAACTTCGCCAACATAAGACCCAGGCTCTTGAAGCAGCTGAAGTTCTTCCCTGAGCATTCTCACTGCCCCAGATCAACATTAAAAGTCCAATCAACTAATTGGTTATATACATGAAGAGTAGTAAGGTAAGCTAAACCATAAAGGTAAGTGGAAAAGAAATTAGGGTTAGGGGGAAAAAGACCTCTGGAATTGAGGTCATTACGCTGGGCTTCGAGGCGATTGAGATTGTGGGTCTTTTGGCGGACAAGGAGTTGGTGCTCGTGAATGTGTTGGAGATAGTACTGTCTAAGACCTTCCCCTTGCTTGGCTGCCGTTTTCGCTGAACACGACTCACCCCTCAAACCAACTACGCTGCTATCCGCTTGCTTCGATTCCACTCCTACCATCGCCATATACTCTCTCGTTCACCTCTCTTTCTTTCTTTCTCTCTCTAGATCCAAATAGGCTTAGCTCAAGAATGAATCACTCAGTTTTGTTCCTGGGAAGGTTTGATCTGATTTGGCAGATTCTACTTCTATTTATTGGTTTGTTTACAGAACTGGTAAACTAAGGAGAGGGATGGTATTTCTTTGCAAACACGTCAAATTGCTGTTTCGGTTTCTTGGGCCTGAAGGACTGAAGTTATTCCGGTTGTTGTTGGATTAGAGCCCGAACATACCCTTCAAATTAAAGATAGTTGTTGGATTTAAACTTAGAGCCCGAACATGCCCTACAAATTAAAGATAATTGAGAAAGGGAAAAATCACGAAACCAATCCACTTTACCTTCTAGTCGTGTTATTTTATTACGATGATACGATATTATAAGTAGCATTAGACTAAAGTACCTTCAAGTTGATAAATCAATCTTCATTATTATTAACCAAAAGGTTCCGGGTTCGATCCCTGCCTTTAGGAATGCAGCAAACTCCTGAGCCAACGGTCGCCCCCGAAAGGGATGTATCAGCACCGTGAAGGGGGATTAGTAACCAGCTTCGACCAGTGGACACCTCCTGGGAGACCAAAAAAAAAATCTTCATTATTATTAAATCCTTGTCTCTTTTACGATTGAATTAGACTTGAGGCAGCATACCTAGTAAAAAACGTTGATTGAAGAAATTAGATCTTATATTTTTTGAAGAAAATATGAATGGCTTGTTGGGTGATTTCTCGTGAAATTGTGTAGCTTGCTTCCAAGGAAATTGTTTGGATTTGTAAGCATAAGAATTTGGCTATGTGTTGGAAGGATTAAACCAATTCAATTAGTGTGGAGAATTTGAGTTCCTGAAGTAGTTTGACAAAATTCCTAGTCGAATTCGTGAGTAGATTAGGCTGCTGGGCACGTTATTCTTTAGAGTGATTGTGCCTGGGAACCTTTATTTAGAAGTATCATTATCAAAAGACGAGTCCAAATCTTTTGTCCAATATTACTCTGTCTTATTTTATCTCATAAAATTTCAGCTATTTATTTTGTGAAACCCATGCGAGTTCTATACGAGACCTACATAAATAAATGGCTGAAATTTATTGAATATAATAAAACATCGTAATATTAAACAGAGGACCTAAACTTATCAAAGACTGCTCGTTGTATTTATGTTTATACTTTATAATACTAAGGGTAAATAGGATGTACGGGATTCCATTCTGCGGTCAAATGACCATACAGTCTTTTTTTTTTTTTTTATTCGCCCACATTTCTCCTCTCAGTCTGGCTTTCTCCGATTATTTCTTTCTTCTTATGATATATTTGAAGTTTTGAACGCAGCACATTTGCATAAAATAAAAAAGTTAATTATGAAATAACTGAGCAATTAAATGATTAGCGCATATATTTTTTTTGTAATTTTTAAATATTCAATATATATATCTAAGTAGTCACGATCTGTGATTATGACTCCCAACCGAGCATTTTATTTTCTTTTTACGAGCACCTAATTAAAATATTAGTAATTACTTGATTAA
>JANZXV010000008.1:26703668-26719135 GCA_027576455.1 Erythroxylum roigii
TTAAAATATAATTAATTGACTAAGTAGAAAAAATTAATATTTATTAAATTTGTTACTGCATTATTAATTGTCAATTATTATTAATTATTATATAGTGTATAGCGAAGTAGTCACGCCTGTGACTATTAAGTCACATGCGTGACTCTGATGCACAGTTGTGCTATCTTTGTAATGTGTTCTAATATCAATTCGAGTATGAATGATAATGTTATGCATGTATATGCAATGCTTAATCTAGGGCTAAACCCTAAGCATAGACCGAAAAATAGAATTTCACAAGCAGCGTCTAGCAATACTTCATGACCTTCAATTGATCAGAAAGTAAGTGGTTTGACGAACAAACATATACTCGTCACAAATCATTTCACGAACCCTCCCATAGATAATTACTATGCAATTTATCATTTCATCATACTATACTCCCTTTGACAATAAAAAGTGCTCATATGATCAAAGTATAAACATCTTTATTGGTTTTCAAGCACAGCTCACTGTACAAATCTCATTTTAAAATATATTGGTTACATTTTGCTTTCTATATATCTAAGAGTACAACTTTTATGTTTAATCATCTTATAGTTTTATCTTAGTTAAGAAAGCAAAAAGATTAGGTTGAGAATGTGTGTCACCCAATTACTAAGTCTACAACTATATTTGTAACTTTGATAAGTGTTTACGACTATAGATAAGTACTTCAAAATATAGTGATGGGCAAACAAATTTTAAGTTATCAAAAGATGTGAAAGGAAAAAAGATGTATACTATTATTTTGAATAATAAATTTTAGGACATTTGTTTGATATTTGTGAAAATTATTGCTCCACTTATATAGTTTAAAATTTTCAATTCAAATGAGAAGCCATCATTAGAGTATATATATGATTGTATTTATAAGGTTTGCTAATTTATAATTTATTTCATATATTACTAATTTATTTAAATATAATCATTTCAAAAAAATTATTTATTTTTATATTTTATTTTATTTATTCTTATAATTTTTATTTCCTATATTAATTTTATGATGAATTAATACCAATTTAACCTTAAACTTTTCCCAATTTTTATTATAATCCAATCACTTTCAAAAACTTTTTGAGGAAAGAGGTAATTGTCTACTAATAATCCAATGTGCTTGTTTGGGGGTAATGGGGAAAAATCTATGAGTATGGAATGAAAACCCCTGTTTGGTATCAACAGGGGTAACACTTTCATTCCCCCATTTTCAGCAATACTCCATACCTGTAGATTATTAGAGGAATGTGATTCATTGTTGGCTATACTCCATTCTCATTCCTTACTATATTCATTCCTATTCCCATTCTCATTCTCTTATGTGAACCAAGCGCCTAAGTTTATTTCATAAGCATTACCCGATACATAGGGTCCCCACGATCTATAACATGTTGTTCCCAATCTGACCGAACTCCAAATGGGTTCTCTTGAAGCCAAACTTCTTGAATCAGCTTATCCTTACCGTACTTGAGAAAAAGTTTCACCATTCTCAAAGCAACTCCGAGTACATCCGTTTGAAGGAAGACCTAGAGGAAAAAGAAAACAGTAACTGGAAATGTTAGTAGACGAACCTAGCAACCCTGAAAATGCAGCTTCTACTGGCAACACGTTAGGTTATCCACCAAAACTAGGTTTAAGCTTCTGTTACCTTCCCATCAGGTGCAAGTAGATCTATCACAGCTTCAACCAGTGACCTTTGCAGCATTCTCCATCTATGCTTGGGGTTTTTGAAATCTGGGTTTGGACACTGAACAGCATAAAGGGGAAACTGATTTTTACCTTTTGAAGTACACTAGGATATTGGAGGACTCATGATGGGAACTATATAGCACTTGCCAATTCATCCTGTTATTAAATGCAGGTTAACTTTTGAATCGTAGATCCTATTACCTCCATGGCCACATCTATCACGAAAACATTCCTATTTATTGTCTCTCGTATTACTAGGGTGGGGTAGCTACACAAAAACTATGAGAAGAACTGAAAGGCACGAACTGTACAACAGAATATTGTACCTGTATTGATACAATTTGCAGCTTTCCGGGGTAACTAGAAACTACAGAGTAGAATGTTGATGTTGCATTTGTTGCAATGAAGTACCTAACATGCAAGGTTAAAAGAAGCTTATAGCAAGGAAATAAAAAGCTGCAGTAACTAAGCCGTGGAAATTTCAATAATCATAAACCACAAAATGATATGCAAGAGCTTTCACGATAATAAAATCAAGTTAATCAATATGATGTCATTACTGCCACAGGTCATTAAATTGCATAAGGAAAAGCAAGGTTTTGAAACCCGGACTAGACGTCAAACCGGAGGCCTTACTGATTACCGGTTTGACCGGTTCGACCACCGGTCGAATCGGTGTGACGTCATAATTATGCAATAATTATATATAATATTAGTGATATCAAAATAATAAAAAAATATACCAAATAATATAAATTTTTATACTTCTGTTAGATATCTAGAGAAAAGGTGGGTTTTACTTTTGAAAAAATTAAAAAACACATGAAAGAAAAAAAGCAAAATAAAAAAATAAAAAATTTCATTAAACCAGTGGCCAACCGGCTCGACCAATCCTGGTTTAAGCGGTCAATTGATCGGTTCGCACTAGTTCAATTAAAGAATGGTTTTTAGGGGTCACTCGGACCGGATAGCCAACCGGTCATCGGTCGAACCGGCTAATCCGGTCTGGGTTTCAAAACAGAGAGGAAAAGAGATTTCACGGAGTGCCGATCAACAGCCTTTGTATTGGGAGACGAGCAAATGTGTGAATAGTTAGTCTCTCCCAAACATGTGCACATCGATGACATAATCTACATGTTTCTGCACTAAAATAATCATTCAAGAAAACTGCATGCTTCTATTTGAAGACAAAGTGATGTCCGTGTTTGTCGAGAAAGGTAGAATCAAATATTCAAAAATTAGTCAGAGTTGATTAGCAAAAGTAATAATAAGGTAAGGTACCCATTTCCAATGCCATATTGATCAATAGAGTCCAGACAGCGGCTCACAAGCTGAAAGAAGAAAGTGTAATCCAAAGCAGTCAACAACTTGGTGAAAGAGGAATTGCTCTTTTAAGATGCACAGAAAACTACGAACTAGGCAAGGAAAGTATGAAACCTTCTTATTTATCTCTAAACCAAGAAAATTCAAATCCTTTCTTCTTTTGGCCATTCCCAGAAGAAATAACCCATTACCTGCAATACCACATCAAAAGTCAGAACACTATCACAGATTTTCTCCTCCCTTCCACCTATTTTCATGTTCAAGAAACTAAAGCTTGGCTTGTCATCCAAAAATGAATTACCTCAGAGGAACTGTTTCAAAATTAAAACCTTTTCTTGCATTCCCCCAAAGAAAAGCATTCTATCCTTATTTTAATCTCAACTTATTACAAGATTTGATAACAAGAAAAAATATTTGACATTATTTTTCCTCAAACTCGGACAGAAATTTGTAGTAACAAATATGAGCACATCAAATGCACTGCTCTAGTATGAGCAAAAAGGAAATAAGTGCATACCGCTTCCTATATCAACTACCAATGGTTGTGTCGTATCTTCATAGACAGAACCCCAATCAATCTTGAATGGGTAGGCCTGCAAAAGGATTCAATGAATGATAAAAAGAAAAGTAATAATAACAAAAAAGCTAGAATAGAGTATCCATTGACCCTTAAAGCAAGAATTGGAAGTATGCAAAATCACATTAAGCAAAAATTTTAATCAAATTGCACCAAGTGACAGGGATTTGTAAATATATAGACTCCTGCTCTATGTCAATGGAAATCCTATTGAATTGTAAAATTAGTTTTGATAGTTGTAACATCTATATGGTAACAAAAGAGCCACTTTATTCATTTCAAATTCCTCAACAAATTTCTTGCAGTGCCAAAAGTGAAAGTAGATAGATACTCTATCTAAGGCCATGATCCCAGGAAGCCTCCTCCCTCTGAAAAACTCCCATACAACTGCTGCGTTCTCAATCATATGATATGAAGAAAGAACAGCAGAATCCTTTGCTATGGCATTGCAGGCCGCATTCCCCACAATTGTTATATCACAACCTTTTTGACTTAATTCATCCAGGGTTTTAGCCAACCTAGACACCCCAATTGGATACTGACTTGAGAATTTGAATCTCATGGGGCCAAAACATATGATTTTCTGCAATCAATGAAGTAAAAGAACATCAATTTAGATCAGAGATTGAGAAGGTCAAAGAAGTGAAAAATTTAGATCCTGCAAACATAGAACAGCATGCTCCTCAAAACAATTTTCTTTCTTCAAAAGTTATGAAGATAACTGTCCTGTCATAGCAAATCAAAGAACATAATTAAGTATGCATATTAATGTTTCGTATGAGATGTAAGTTAAAACAAATTGGAAACAACTTCAAAATGTAAAAGTTTTCTAGCTCACAGTAGAATTTTAGTGCGATGAAAACCTGCGACAAATCAAACTTTGCAGCTATGTGCGTAACTCCAAACTTAGGACATCACTTGTAAGATTATTAACCATCCAAGTGTCGGATAACGAACCACCCAATTGTCAAACTAGGACAAAGAAAATCAATATAGATCTAGTCACAAGATTATCCAAAAATTTTGCACTTACCTTGCATTGTGTCAGAAAAGAGTCTAATTCATCAAGTGAAAGAGGTCCAAGATCGATAGGTCGCCAACCTAGACAAAAGGGAAGGGTGGATATTCTATTTCCATAACTGATTTCATATACGAAATGGTGATCAATATTTATATATACTAAAGAACGAGCAGCAATTATCTACTCCTTTTACCAAATAGAGTTGTTAAATGGAAAAATTACCTTCACCGCTTGCTACTGCAATTGGTGTTGGTAACAGCAATTAATTATAGAGCCAAAATTGACACATGGGGCAAGGACAAAAGCAAGAGTGAGAAAATTTAGAGTTGCAGAAAGCAATTGTGTTTAGAGTTGAAGCAATCCATCAACTTTAATACAAACTGAAGCATCCCTATTTTATATTCTATACGTACATATATGTACATATCACCACATCTACATAACATTCAGAAGACGTAAAGAATGGTTCTAAGGTTATAATGGGCGCAACACTTTACCCTCTGAAGAAAACCTACCCATAGAGCCCTGCCACTCACATAGAACTGTGTACATTTCAATAGCTTTAGGAGTGAACAAATTTGCCTGCTTACTACGATCCAAAGCAAAATGATTGTTACAGATGCATTCGTGGGTCAAAAATATGAACGACGCAAAACAAAAGTCTGATTTTTGTTGTCATATTCTATTAAGGATTCTGAATCCTTAATTAGTTAGGAATCCTAGTTGGCAGTAGGAGTTGTTTAGTAGTAGAAGTTTGTTTAGCAGTAGGAGTTTGTTTAGCTAGTTGGCAGTAGGAGTTGTTTAGCAGTAGGAGTTAGTTTAGCTAAGAATTCTAGTTCTATTATTCTTCTTGATTGTAAGGAGATTTCCCTATAAATAGGGAGTTATTCAGCAATAAAAGATCAAGCATAGTTTATCAAAATTCACGAGATCTGAAACTCTCTCCTTAACGAGTTTTAAGGTTGCAGCTCCCTTTGACGAGTTGTGTTGGATTACCTACTATAGGTACTTCCAGGAGGAAGAACAAGGGTAAAACCCCTCTGGTGGGAGAAAAATCTCCGGTTAATCGTCCGGTGACGCGATCCCAAACTCAGGACCGTAACAATTTGGTCTATAATAGCAAAAACATCATGAACAGGGTTAGAAACTCACCATCCTTCATACCATGTGCAGAAGTGATTTCCATTTGTGTTGGTTGGTGATCATTCACACACCAAAAATCTTTTGGATAGAAAATAGGAATTTTTTTATCACATGCTGACTGAATTATGTTGATAGCTGGTTTATCTGCCCCAGGTTCTAACAGGTTTGGAGGGACATAATGCCCTAACGCATGCAAGATTTGAAGGGACATCATTCCGACAAAGATCAGTCCATTGCATGTGGAAGCTAAACACTGTAATGCATCTTCTTTTTCAAAGAGATTACCTCCTCCAATCTGCATAGATTAAAGCACACAGTAAAAAGCAAATGACACAACAAAATAGCAAAAGATAGTAATAACATCTAGTCAAAGGTAGAAGCATACAATTGCCATGTATGGTTTCTTTTTTGTCTTCACAGCTTTCTTTAGTTGGCACAGGGTCTCTTCAAAGTAAAAACCTGCCAGACTAGTACAACAAAAGCGAGGCACACCAACTGTTGATGCGAGAACTTTATGAGATGAAGAAAAGGAATCGTTAATGAAAATATCGACCCCTGATGCCAAAACCTCAGCAAACTTCGGACAGTTGGCTACTTCCTCCTTAGACTCGGAAAGATTCTCAAGAAGAAAACTGTCTGTTTTCTCAAGCACTTGCATCTTCAATGGCATACAAGATATGCTATCTACTGCTAGAACTTTCAGATGGAGAAGAGATGATAACATATCTGAAACAAAAAGGTTGTCATGAAATAATCAGAAATCAATCTTCCAAGAATGCATCCTAATATTTTCTCAATTTATTTTCCAGATAATGCCCCACTTTCCGACATAGATTCACAGATCATAACAATTCAAGCTTTAACTTGTTTGGATGAATTTTCTAGCTTTACAAGTCAAGTACATAGAACCATTTATCATTCATACTTGCAACAGACTGAGCATCAAGAAGTTTTGATTTAGTTTTCCTCCAGTTGCTTGCAAGGACAATTATGGCCCCAGCTTCATGTAAATACTTGATTGTGTAGACTGCACTAAAAACTGACCGAGAGTGCTGGTCCAATTCATCCCTAAGTAAAATGTTGGAATCAAACCTGACCATGACAACCTTCTCCAAAAGTTTTTCTTTGGGAAATAGTCTCAGGGTCTGTATAGGCGGGAGGACATCTGGTTCTCCTTCAACATATTCAATGGCCTATGGGCAAAACCCAATTGGAAAGTGATGATTACATTAATATCACAGCCAGCTTACAAACAGGAACTGGATTTACAAAATTGTAATTAGTCGAACTAAGACCTTTTAAGAGTTAATAATCTAATTTATTTAAACAATTAGCTATTAGGGTGTGATTAGTGTTTGCCAACAGCAATTATGCTTGCCGCAAAATTACAGAAACGGACTAATGACGACAGGTTTTTCTTAAGGAGGACACTTATAAGAATCTAAGCTGTCCAACCATTGTACCAAGTTGCTAGCCAACAAATATGTGCTTCAAGATTTATAATCCTTGTATCTAAAGCATATGAAGTTTAGTCATCAAGAAATAGTAGCCGCTACAAACTGTTCAAAAAAGGCAACAGGTGACGAATCATTGTTAAGCAACCTCCATAAACAACGCCGAAAAGGATGAAGGGAAATAAAAAAGTAAAAGAAATGAAACCTTAGACTCCATTGAGTTTCGAGTATGACCCATAACATATAAACCACCTGCCAAGGATCCAAGTACATCAAAGGAAAGTCATGCCCTTTATTATATAAGTCTCAATTAAGGATATCATATTAACCTTGCAGGGATGACTGAAAGGTGGGAAATATTGGAAGTTTGCTACTACTTGTCCTTCCACCATAGGAACGTGAATCGGACAGGAACAAGTTGAACCCTTTGGGAGAGAAACCGTACAGTCTATGCTTGTCGAACGATAGAGTCACATTGGGTAGATTCAGTAGTTCTCCCATCTCTCTAATTTTTCCAGTTTATTGAACTACATATACGTACAGTTTCAAAATTCATCCAGCAGAATGAAGCAAACGGAACGGTATAGATAACGAAAGAGGACGACAGGTTTCCAAATATCATAAACGAATTCAAAATTACGTTTTTAACCATAAGTTGAACATCGAAATATATTTCAAATTTTAATGTTTCAAATTTTTTTAAAAAAATTACATATTCTAAAATACCAACTATTATAACTTTTTATAACAACAATAATAACACTTAATATAAATATTACTAAAATACAAGATTTAGGAACACCTGTATAAATATCACTAAAATACAGAATCTATAAAAGTCTTATAATATCAAATTTTAATAAATTTAAAGTTCTTAATGTCACATTTATTCTTACGTAATATTTTTTAAAATTTAACTTGCAAAATTACATAAAACTTATCGTCTTATGTATAATTTACGTAATTTTGTAATGATTTACCAAGGCATATAAAATGTTTTTTTTTCTCTCTGGCTACAGTGCCTGTACAACTCGATTTTTACTGTTCATGCTCCTTCTCTAGAGCCAGGATCCTTTGTCCATTTTATCCTGTCCCTACTTTGTCCCATAAATCTCAGTCATCTATTTATGTGAGTTCTACGTGAGTCCCACATAAATAAATGGCTGAGATTCATGAGACAGGATAGGGACAGGATAAAATGAACAGAGGATCCGTCCCCCTTCTTCGACAATGCTTCTCTTATGAGCTTCTTCAGACTTCTTATCACTGCAACCTTGTACCCCATTTGGTTCCCTCCTACTATCCTCATTTACTTTCCTTGTTCCTGGTTATTATCCTGTCCAACTCCACCTGTTGCACTCATTTCCCTGTTTCTTTCTTCACTGCATTCCCTTGCTTGCTGCTTTGCTTCGACCTCATGGCTATATTATGTTCGCTCCAGAAGCAATCTTTCTAAGACTTTGGTTTTGCAGCATACATTTTTCTAAGTTTTGTCCAATGGACAATAACTTCCCACCTTTGAATTCTAAAATTTCTGTCTATACAAGCTTCTTCCCTCCTGAATTTCTTTGGCATTTCCTCTGATCCTAGTCAAAATTCAGACTCGGATCTTTCTATAAGCATTTCTTGGGTGCAAGTGGCTAGAGAACCTAGACTAGAATTGAAAATGAATATTTTTCCTCCTAGGGAGGTGTCTGATCAAAGGATTGTATCTCCACCCTTGGATATTCTGAAAGTTGGAGCAAGCAGATAAAACTCTACCATTCTTGATTTTTTCCTGGATAGAAAGGTAGCTTTCCAGTGATGAAACAATGAGCTCTTCATAATTGGAAGCAGCATGGACTGCAGGAAGTTTTTATAAACAATGAGGATGTTTTTATCTTTAAGTTTGTGAGTGTTGAAGATGCAAGGAAGGTTATCCAAGCTGGACCTTGGCATGTCTATGACAAACCTCTACTACTTCAGATATGGAGGATTGGACTTAAGTTAGAGGAGATGAAACAAGAAAATATCCCTATTTGGATATGTATCTATGATGTTCCTCTGGAGTACTGGACAACAAACGGCCTTAGTCTTCTTGCTAGCTTTACTGGAAAACCAATTTCAATGGTGCTGAAATTAAGAGAGTCAATTTTGTAAGCATATGCATACTCTTAATGACTGATTTGCCTGAGTCAATCCCTTTCATTAGGCTCAATGAGGAGTTGAACCTGTTGAAGATTAGTTGAGGGTATCCTATGCCTGGAAACCTCAACCTGCTGCGAAGAAATCCTGGATGCCAATAGAAAGGGTCTTTGTCATTGGAAATTATCAAGAGCTCATAGGAATTGACCAACATTAGGATATAACTAATAGTCTGTTAGGTATTGGACTGAATTGTTTCTTGGTCAATTTTGGATGGCAACAATTGAAAAGGAGGAAAAATAAAAGTGTACACGACAATTGTTTTTTGCCGACTTAGTTAGTGGAAGTAGGCAAATTGACTTTGCCCAAAAGTTGGCATTTTGCCAACTTGAGAATTGTACTATAAATAGGGCTTGGTGTGAGAGGCAGAACACGGCAATAAGAAAGAAAAGAAAGAAGGGAAAGAAAAGAAAATATTGTGGTTTTTTTTTTGTAGTTGTGTGTAAGCCATCAACGTGAAGAAAAATTGAGTAGTTTTGTTGTGAGTAGTTTTTGAGGTTTACACACCTCAAAAGTTTGTGGGTATTTTTTTTTCTTGTGAGGTTTTGTACTAATGTTTTCATATTAGTGGAAGTATTAGAAGTCCGTGGACATAGACAAGATTAAGGCCGAACCACGTTAAATTCTTGTGTCTTGTTTTCTTTTGTTCGCAAATCTTTTGCTGTATTTCCAACAAGAACGAGGGAGATTTTAAGGAAAAACATAAAGAAAACACTACATTTAACTAAATACAGCATGACACAAAGTCGTATATCAGCTTGTGTTCCTTTTGGAAAGACTATAGGTGATACCGAGGGCTGAAAAGAGAATATGTTGTGTGGTGAAGAGAAGACAAACGTAAAGATATATGGCCGGAGACACAATCATGAGATTACACATAAAGAGACCATATTATTGCTTTAGAAATTGTACAGAATCATCATTGCACCCTACAAGAAAGAAATCCCATATTACCAATATGCTCCACAAGTTTCAATGCATGCTTTAAGTGTGTACATATATAAAGAAAGGTTAATGATTGTTGTTTTATATGCTTATCAGGGGTTACAAGTTTGGGGGTGGGGGACCTAACTCTTTAAAATATGACTTTGGTACTTTAAATACATCATTTAGAAATATTCCAGAGATCACCCTTTACATGTTCGAGTATTTATGTTGTAATTTATGTAGCTTAATGATGATATTTATTTTCCAAGCGTATAGAATCGTTTGTGTCAATCTTATGAAACAAACCAGCATTTTTTTTGTGTGGATACAATGGACAAAAACATCAGCACAGTCTAGTTAGTGCAACGAGTGGCGGTACAAAGACCGCTCTGATCTCTACGAAGCTGCATCCTGAGAAGATGCGGAGGGGCTTGCAGGATATGCAGGCCTGGTCGGGAGAGCATAGCGAGGGAGGCCAGACTGTCCGCACAGTGATTGTCGGCCCTATACACGTGCTGAAACTTCACTTCCCACGTCCGATGAAGGAGATCCCGGGTACCTGTCACCAACACAAAAAGTTCATTAGTAGGAGTAAATGCGGAGGAAAGAATATTGAGGACCTCTAGCGAGTCCACTTCGACTATCACGCGTCGATAGCCCAGCGTCCAGGCCAAATGGAGTCCGGAATGAACCCCCCAGAGTTCGGCAGCCAATGGCGAGGCGCTGCCAATGTGCTGGAGGAAACCACCCTGCCATGCCCCATGACAATCTCGAAGCAGCCCGCCAGCTGCCGCGACCCGAAAGTTCTGGTGGGCCGCCCCGTCGGTGTTAATCTTGATCCATCCCGCCAACGGTTTAGTCCAACCTGTAGGCTGACCGGGGGGAAATCCCGGATCCCTATAGACACAGTTCTGAGCAAACTGTGCTCTAACTATCCAGTGGGCGTAATCAAGGATAATCTTGGCCCCGTCGAATGGCCACTCAAACTCAGGCTCAAAGATGCTTTTATTTCGCCATCGCTATAATGCCCAGCAGGCAACCCCAAAAATGAGGGCCCATGGGATTTGCTGCACTTGCGGCCGCTTCTGAAGATTCACAACAACCCACGACTCAAGAGTAGGATGGAAAAAAGTGGCGTCAACCACAACCGAGGGGAAAGTGCCCCAAAAAGAGCGCACGCGCCCGCAATCTCGAATAGCATGTAAGGTGGTCTCTTCCGACCCACAAAAAGCACAGCTACTATCCGCTGTGAGGTGCCGAAGCACCCGCTGATGGTTCGTTAACAGCTTTTGCTTCAGCAGAAGCCAAAGGAAGGCCCGAATTCACTGAGGGCCGGGCCATTTCCAGATAGCATCCCAGAAGTGACCAGAGCCAGGCGCGGGAAGGCCTTCAATTAAGTCATAAGCCGAAGCTGTGGTAAATAGTCCATGGTTGGTGGGGCCCCAAGTAATCGCATCAAGTTCCGAGCTGGCGGGGTGAATCTGAATCTCTGCGATGTCCAAGCGCATGGTGGAAGGGAGGTAGTGGTGGAACCGGTGCCATTGCCAATTCCCGTCACCAGTCAGATACTCCTCAACGGTGGCCGAAAGGACTTGATCGGGGAGGGGAGCGAGAACGACCAAAGCAAGGGGCCCCCAATCTCGAACCCAATTGTCCAACCAGAAGCGCACCCGTCTGCCATTCCCCACTTTCCACTTTATACCTTGGCGAACAAAACACCACGTAGTGGCAATACCCCGCCAAGTGCCCGAAGCCCCCGGACGAGCAATAGTGGTTGGGAGAAAATTGTTAGCAAAACGATATTTGGCACGCAAAATTCGGACCCAAAGAGCGGCAGGCTTCATGAGTAAATCCCATCCAAGCTTGGTGAGAAGTGCGTCATTGGTCGAGCGAATACGCTTAAAGCCCAGTCCACCCGAGTGCTTGGGTTGACACACATGCTCCCACTTAACCAGAGGCACCTTCTTGTTGTCGCCCGTCGAGCCCCAAATAAAAGTCCGTATGGTGCGCTCTAAGTCATCACAAAGTTGGCGCGGGAGGCGCACGGTTTGCATGGAGAAAATGGGGAGGGCCGAAACAACCGATTGAGCCAGCGTAGCCCGCCCAGCTAGAGAGAGGCACTTTTCCTTCCAGCCGGAGAGTTTCTGACGAGCACTATCCAGAATATGTTGATAGGTATGCCTCGTGGTACGCTCATGGATTAGAGGAACACCGAGGTACTGCCCAAGATTCGAGGTCCGAGGGAAATGAAGGAGTTGGCTTATCCTCTGGGCCACAACAGGGGAGACATTTTTCGAGAAAAAGATACGCGTTTTGGTCAGGTTCACCTTCTGGCCCGACGATTGACAAAAAACGTCCAAGGTGTGGCCAATGGTCCGCGCTTGAGCCTCGGTGGCTTCCGCAAAAAGCACCAAATCATCAGCAAAAAATAAATGCGTGAGTGGCGGACCATGAGGGCTCAGGTGAATTGGAGTCCATAATCCTTGTGCTATCTGAGCTTGTATCAAATGACCGAGCCGCTCCATGCACAACACAAAAAGGTACGGGGATAAAGGATCGCCTTGTCGAATACCTCGGGAACGCGTAAGAGGGTCCGTAAGAGTACCTTGCCAATTAACTTGCATGGTGACAGTGGTAACACATTGCATGATGACCATGAGCAGACGCTCGGGGATCCCGATGTCTTGAAGGGTGTCACGGATAAAGTCCCATTTGAGACGATCATATGCCTTTTCCAAGTCGACCTTGATGGCCAAAAATCCTGTGCGCCCCTTTTTCTTGCGCATCGAGTGAACTGCTTCCTGGGCGATGATGATATTATCGGTAATATGCCTGCCCGGAATGAAGCTGCATTGGGTCTCCGCAACCAGATGTGCCATATGATTCTTAAGGCGATTCACGATGACCTTCGAAACAATCTTATAAAGCACCGTACACAGACTAATCGGACGGAAGTGATTCATGCTGGTAGGTGTGGGAATTTTAGGAATAAGAACCAAAATGGAATGGTTCGAGTCGGCATCCCACCGCCCGCATTGAAACACTTCCTTAATGTAATCCACCACGGCAGGCCCAACCTGCGGCCATTGTTTTTGAAAAAATAAGGCGTTGAAGCCATCAAACCCTGGAGCTTTATTCGGATTCATAGCGAAGACGGCCTGTTGTATTTCCAGCTCGTGAATCGAGCGATTGAGTCCCTGAATCCCCTCGGCCGAGATGTAAGGAAAGGCACCCGAAATGGGAAAAGAGGACAAAGCACTCGCCTCATCCGCATACAGATGCACAAAATACTCCCTGGCTAGCTCGCCCAGCTGGATCGGGTCAGAGATGAGGCAACCTTGAGAGTCCAGAAGAGACTTAATCTTGGTCCGCCGTCTCTTAGCAAGAGTAAGAGTATGATAATATCGCGTATTCCGATCCCCTTTCGAAATCCAGTCACAGCGAGCGCGCTGTTGCCAAAAAATTTCTTCTTCACAAAGCACCTGGGCCAGATCTTCGCTCAGCTTATCTTCCAAAGCCAAGAGGTCATCCGTGGTGTTAATAGCCAAAGCCCGTTGGATACCCTTCAGTCGACCAAGGAGCCGCTCTTTCCTGTGGAAAAGATTGCCAAATTCCGCTTGATTCCAGTGCGAAAGATTGGTAGAGAGAGTACGTAAAGATTGGCTGATAGACGCTCCAGTCGGGTTCCAGTGATGCCTGACCACGTCCGCAAAGCTAGGATGAGTGAGCCAAATATTCTAGAAACGAAATCCGGAAGAACCCGTGGGCCGAATGACTGTTGGACAGAAACGGAGTAACATGGGGCGATGATCGGAGCCCAGGAAAGGTAAATGATGGTTTTCCACGTTGGGGAACTCACGAAGCCAGGAGGAAGAGCCAAAAACTTGATCCAGACGGGCCTGGACGATCCCACGTCTCCAAGTAAACTTGGAGCCGATATAGCCCAGATCGTGCAACCCACAACCATGCACCCAGTCTTGGAAGGTTTTATTGACCACCCGGTTGGAGCGAGCTCCACCGCGCTTATCCGAATGGTCGAGCTTGGCATTAAAGTCCCCGCCCACCAGCCAAGGTCTGCGAGTCGAGGTACTCAGCCAACGTAAGACTGGCCAAAGGAATTTTTGATGAGACAGTTGAGGACTAGCATAGACAGCCGTAAATTCAAAGGCACACGAGTCCTGTGTGATAATGGTATGAACGAATTGGCGATGAGCCACTACCACAGTAACCTCAACATCCGCTTGCCACAGGAGCCAAATCCCGCTTGAGAAGCCCACAGCTTCAACGCGAAACGAGAACTCAAGACCTAACTTACGAATCACCGCGGAGGCCCTAGTACCGCTAATACGAGTTTTAAGTAAGACTAACAGCCTCGGTTTATGCAAACGCAAATAATGGCGCAGGATGGTTAAAAATCGAGTGCCCCCTGCGCCCTGGCAATTCCATATGATAATAGACATAAATAAAGAAAAACAAAGACAAAAGAACAGGACAACTACTAGGGGCTAGGGGTACCTGCACCGGACTCATCCCGGGTACCTGTAACCAGCTGAGGTGAAGCATAGTCAGCATCGGGGAGCTGTGGGTCTAACCCTTCCGAGGTGTCCATCACGGAGTCTGGCGCGAGTTGGTCAATAGAGGCAGAACTAGTGCCCGCATCAGAAAGGCCAGCCACTACCTGCTCTTCGATGCCGTCCATAACTTGGATACGCTCGGCGACCCGCGGGTCGATAGAGGGGTCGAGCTGAGGGGCGCACACCAATTCCGTGTGGGAAGTAAGAGCAATGGCGATGTGATGAGCCAACGGGAAAGGCTGCAGCGGATTGGAAGAAAAACGGATCTACCCACCGTCTGGGGTGGGGGCAGGGGGAGCAACGACCGGCGTAGCAGGTAGAACTGGTTTGGGTCCGGTGGGGGGCTTCCTGGGCTGGCGCTTGGAGCTAGTGGCTTGAAACACATGGCCCACTAAGGGGCTCTTCCCTTTTGTCTGGGCGACTGGGACATGAAAATTCGGGGCTTCACCAAAAGGATTACTGGAGATAGGGCCCACCTGATTGATGTTGGATCCCGTTTTCGGAACCCAACTACTTATACAAATTCCCTCAAACTGATAGCGTTGGATACCTTAGACTAA
>JANZXV010000008.1:26741098-26753721 GCA_027576455.1 Erythroxylum roigii
CGCTTCTACATCATTTCTAACCTCATTTCGACTCTGAATCATGCAAAAACACAACAAAATCTCTAACCCTAGAAAAATCGACATTGTCGCCGTCGACAATCACAAATCCCCTCATTCAATCCCCATTTCAGTTGTAAATCATCATAAAACAAGGTTCAATCGACCAATCTAAAGCAAAGAAACAGATTAAAACTTACTTGGAAAGCTCAGATCTTCGAATCCTCAAAAACCCAAAGTTCTCTTCTTCTTTCTCCCAAAACCCACGACACTTCTATCTTCTTCTTCTTCTTATTTTCCTTTCTTTCTAATTTCTATTCTTATTTATCCATTTGCAAAAGACTCTTAAGCCCTTCCTCTTAAGCCTAACAACCCTAAGACCCAAATATACTTCCAGATTTACCCTTGGTTCCTTTTTAATCCATTTTAATCCTACTTTAGGCCACAATTAAATTCCTTAGTCATACTTCAATTTAATTCTAACCTTAGCATAATTCAACTCTAATTCACTAATTGAACAAGACCACAAAAATTAAAATCATGCCTCAAAATAAATAAAACAGGTTTGGGGTCCAACAAACTCCTATGTAAATTCCTATAGTCTGGAGATATTAACACAAGGACCTACACAAAACTCAACTGGAATGGTTTATGCAAGCCAAGAGAGGAAGGTGGATTAGGAATTATTCCATTACAATTAATGTATGAATCTCAATTAGCTAAGATTATGGAGACTGGTCACTAAGAAGAAGTCCTTATGGGTTAAATGTGTGCATCGATCTTAGCAGCTTTGATTAATTCAATTTTAATTTTAAAAAAGTTTGGTTGTTTTACTTAAGTATAATATAAAGATGTAAAAGCAAATGCTTTGAAATAATAAAAGGATAATGTTAAAAATTATTGTAGATAAAAAAGGTTTAAAAATAAAAATAAAAAAACCCAATTCCATCTATCTTTTATGTTTTACCAAATTTATGGATTTTACATATTAGAATGTTTTAATAATTGATATTAAATGTGGATATGCTAGATCATATCCAGGACACAATCTTTCCATTTAATGATTCTATAATTGACAAAGACAAATCGAAGGGGACACAATCTTGACATTTTAACCATTTGTATATGTTTTTGTAGATATTGAACAGGTAAGGAAGTTGAAGATGGTAATTAAGTAAATGGCAAACAAACATTAGAAATATAATGCTACAGTTGTCAAGGAAAAGGTTAAAATGGCACCGACCGACACGGAGTAAACTGTAAATAAACATTAGAATCCTACCGGATCTGCTCCTCAGTCAATCACGAGACGTTGATTAAACCCACCCCTCCCCTTCTCATCGCTCACTCTAAGAAAATGATTTTTTTTTTTTTTAATCTTAAACTAGGTATCCATCAGCCGATTCAGTAATTAATTCTTCGTTAATTTGTAGGCATCTCACAGGATGAAATAACTGACCCAAGAATTTAATGTTACTCTATATCCAAAGTCAAGAATCGAACCCTTAATTTTTGGTTAAAAATGGACGGGTCCTTGCCACTCAACCATACCCCTTGAATTCGAGAAAATGAATTATTAAAGAAACAAAATCAGCCTAATTAGATTTAGATCCCATCCTATTTCTTGCCTCCACCGTCACAGTTTCCCCTTATATTCATTCCGGGTCGGTGGATTTTCGTTTGCTCTCTCTCTCTCTGCCTCTGCCTCCGCCTCCGCCTCCGCCTCCCTCCCTAAGTCACACCATTTGAAAGGGCCTCTGTTTTTTGTCTCTGCGTGCCCTATTTGATCTCGTTCTGGTCTTTTCTCGTCCTTTTTGATCCACAATTTAGTGAATTCTACCCTTTTTCTCAGTGGTCCAAATTTGTTGGGGTTTGATAAGATTTTGCTTTCTTTTCATTACCACTCGTTGATCAGACCTGATTATCGGCTTCCAATTTCTCAGATTTTTTCCTATGAAGCTGTTTGCTAGTTCTTTTTCTCTAGATATTGACACAGGTGACTCCTTTAAGGCCCCCATTCTTTACATTCTCTCTCTGGAATTTTAAGGATCTGCTTTATATCTGTATTGCTGTGTGTTTGTTAGATCATCATTTGTAGGCACGCTGAGAAAGGGGCCTAGTATGGCTTCGGATCGAGTTGAGTCTTCGAAGCAGTTAGCCACTAGTAGTGTGGTGGTGGGTTATGCTCTATGTTCAAGTTTACTTGCTGTTATCAACAAATATGCCATTACCAAATTCAGCTATCCTGCCCTTTTGACTGCATTGCAGTACTTGACCTCTGCATTGGGTGTCTGGGTTTTGGGTAAGCTGGGATTTTTGTATCACGACGCCTTCACTTATGAAACTGCCAAGAAGTTTATGCCCGCTGCAATTGTCTTTTACCTGGCAATCTTTACCAATACCAATCTTTTGCGTCATGCCAATGTCGATACCTTCATAATGTTCAGATCTTTGACACCCCTGTTGGTTGCCGTCGCTGACACCGTATTTAGAAAACAACCTATTCCTTCAAAGCTTACCTTTGTCTCGTTGGTTGTTATTTTGAGTGGTGCTGTTGGGTACGTGGCGACTGATTCTGCTTTTACTTTGACCGCATATTCTTGGGCTTTAGCGTATCTAGTGACCATTGTTACTGAGATGGTTTATATCAAACACATTGTATCAACTATTGGATTGAACACATGGGGACTTGTGTTGTACAACAATTTGCTGTCATTGATGATTGCCCCTGTGTTCTGGATACTCACAGGAGAGTACAGTGATCTGTTTGCATCTTTGGCGTCAAAAACTGGTAATTGGTTTGAATTTGACGCATGGTTTGCTGTGTCCTTATCCTGTGTGTTTGGCTTGCTTATTAGTTTCTTTGGCTTTGCGGCAAGAAAGGCTATATCTGCAACAGCCTACACTGTGACTGGTGTGGTAAATAAGTTTCTTACAATAGTGATAAATGTGCTGATTTGGGATAAACATGCTAGTCCATTCGGTTTGCTTTGCCTCCTTTTCACGCTGGCAGGTGGAGTTCTTTATCAGCAGTCAGTTAATAAAGCTGTTGCTGCCTCTTACGAGCGTGATTCCGTTCCTAATCAGACTGGGAGTGGAAATTCCTGTGATGAAGAAGAACAACTTAAGGAAAAGATTGATCATGGTGATGAGGATTGAGGACCACGTTCTGGTAAACTTGCTTGTGCTTTTGTCTAGTTAGTATGTTTTAGCATATATACTTTAGTTTGTTTAACTTTCATGATGGTTCACAAGACTCATTGTAGTATTTGGAACGATTATCCTTGCTTTTGGCAAGTTTAGAGTATTTATGGATAAGATGTTCAGAAAAGATTGCCTTTGCTCCCTATCTTACCTGAATGCACCATAATGATTCAACTCACTAAAACATTGCCCATTTGTTTTAATCCAACATATTAGTTCCTCTTATCATTTAAAATTGATATAATACGTTCTAAAATTGAGACTCCAACATTATCATTTGCCTCTTAAAATTGTGTGTTGTTTTTGGAAACAAGTTGGTAACTCATTCAAAAGACTTATCCTCATAATTATAGAACGTCCTTCTTTGATTTAAATCAATTCAAGATATTCTCTTCGTCGCAAGTATACCATGTGAAATTAAAACATCCATCCTCAAATTAACCTGTTCAAATGTTGTTCGGGATGGTCTTAACTCTTATTGATCGATGACTACTAGCACGGCTCTCTGAACAGTAAGTATACTGGTGCTTGAAAAAAGTTGTCACCAAGGGATGGCTTGCTTGGCTTTTCAGTTAACAAAGATGTTTCAATCTTCAGATCCCCCAGACACTAAAAAATGAAAACGAGCAGTGTTCATTCAAGTAGAATGGAACCTCAAGGACTAGCCAATCCCTATTAACAAGGTATACTTGATTGCGCCTTCTTGATTGTTCAGTAATTTATTTCTGGAAAATGACGTAGAACTTGCTCAGGGTAAACTCCCTAGCTGCATTCCATCCATTTGTAAGGGTTTTGATGCTCCAGCAGTTTTAACGGTCATACGCAGTTGTTCTGCAAATGATATATTTTTGTTGTTCACAATCAAAGAATTTTGTTAACAATGACACTAATATAATTGGTGATGGCGGTGTTATGATGGCTTTCCGTTTTGGTTTAGGGTTAGTTGCACCAAAGAAAGAGCTCCACATAGTTCCAAATTTTCTCTACTTCAGCATTTGCTTGCTTTAACCAAATTATCAGATGGTTCCAACTAAGAAGTCATTGACATGGGCAAATATAATGTGGTAGGATTGGAAATTTTGAATCCTTTGATACAAACAGTATTTGTTTATATCACCAGTAATCCCTGCATGAACAAGATCCACTCTTAAAATGGTGAAATCGGTTTCTGTCCCGCACAATTATCTCCCTGTTGTAAACTTTGGAGACGACCTTAGCTGCAGTGTGGCAATCACTACATATACGAAGGTTTTTAATGACTCGGATGGGAGTTCCGGGACTGGTATTCAACAGGCCGTAAGCAATTGCCAGCTTCTCACTGTGTACACTAAGTGCTGTCTCCTTTTCCTCTTCATCCATGTCAAATAGCACTTCGGACATGTTGGGCACATAACCGGCTTGCTTTATTCGGTCTATCATATCCTCTAAGATACGGTATATTTCCTTAGATTGTGGGTGGAATGAATCACCTTTTACAAACTCGTGGACAATTCCATCCGCTTCTATCAGGCTGCAACCTGGAGGCTTTTTTATGCCTTTAGCTTCCATCAACTCCCTTATTCTTTTAGCGCCATCCCACTTGTTTAATGATTTATATATGTTTGACAGAAGGATATACATGCCGCAATTATCTGGATTCAGCTCTAGAAGCTGTTTAGCTGCTCTCTCTGCAGCCTCAAGGTTTCCATGGATTCTACAGGCACCAAGAAGACCCCCTAGAACAAACTGATCTGGTTCCATTGGCATGCCAGCAATCAGTTCCTCTGCTTGAGAAATGCGACCAGCTCGGCCTAGTATGTCTACCAATCCACCATAATGTTCGATGCTAGGCTTGATGCCATATACGGCTGACATTGAATTGAAGTAAGCGATCCCTTCATCAACAAGTCCAGCATGACTACAAGCAGCCAGAATTCCTACAAATGTAACTGCATCTGGTTTTACGCCTCTGATCTGCATCTCCTGAAAATACTCCAAAGCCTTCTCTGCTTGCCCGCACATTGCGAGGCCAACGATTGAGGCAGTCCAAGCCATAACATCTTTCTCAGGCAGCTCATGAAAGACCTTCAACGCAATTTCTATGCTTCCGCATTTGGCATACATATCCACTAGAGCTGTTCCTAGGGCAACGTCCACCTCGATCTTCTGCTTCTTAATATAGGCATGTAACCACTTACCAAGATCAAGAGCTCCTAGGTGAGTGCAAGCAAGCAACAAGCTCACCATTGTCACCTTGTCGCCTGTGACACCCTTGGCTTGCATCTTCCGAAATAGTACCAAAGCCTCCTCAAAGTCACTATCCTCTACATGTCCATTGATCATGATGTTCCAACAAAACAAATTTTTTTCCGGAATCTTGTCGAATAACTCTCTTGCAATAGATACACAACCACACTTGCAATACACGTCAATGAGAGCTGCGTTGATGATGGGATAGAACCCAAAACCATTTTCTTCAATGTAGTTGTGAATTCTCTTGACCGTTGCCAAATCTCTTGCCTTGCCACAAGCCGTTAACACGTTGACCAAGGTAACCTCATTAGGTTTCACATTTTCCCTCCCCATCTGCTCGAAAAGCTTCACGGCTTCAACCGTTCGATTCCAATGTGCATGAGCGCCAATGATTGTGGCCCACGAAACCACACTCTTATCCACCATCTTATCAAAGACTTTTTTAGCTGATAGCAAGCATCCACAGTTGGAGTACATGTTCATCAAAGTGTTCTGAATATAAACATCTGAAACAAAACCCAATTTCGTGGAGTGACAATGCAGCTGTTTGCCCTCTAGTAGATCCCCACAGGACTTGAACAATGAGGGAAATGTGAATCTGTCAGGCAGCAAGTCTTGGACTATCATTTCTTGGTAGAAAAGAAGTGCTTGTTGGTGGAAGTTACTATTAGTGTAGCCTCGAATCATGGAGTTACATGTATAGGTTGTAGGATTTAGGATTTCAGAGAAGACTAGACGAGCATAGTTAAGGCATCCAGAGTCGTGGAGAGCGCAAAAGGCCACGATTTTGCTGGCAGAAAAGGGGTCGAAGAAGATGCCATTTCTTAGCATTTGGCAATGAATTTGCTTCAGCTCAGACATGGAGGAGCAATTTTCAAGGGAAACAAGACATGGGTGTGAATGTTGTCGGTTCATGCTGTTCTGTTTGCTCAAAGGAATGGCGGTGAAATCGGCGACGGCGATGGTGGAGGAGAATGTGTTGGGGATTGTAAGGGAGGGAATTTCTGTAGATAAGGGTGGTCTTATTTGATTGTAAAGAGAAAGAGGAGTAGACATGGATGCTTGTTAATTTCTGTTGCAGAGAAGAGAAACCAACGAAAAATCAAAAATATCTAAGACCACAATCCAGGCAAAATCTCTCCTTTTATATAGGGGAAAAAATTGTATTATATGGGTTAGCTCGAAGCTGGGCAGCATCCAAGATGGGCCAATAACAATTTTCAAAACTGGCCCACGTATCTTCAATTAAAATGTGCTTTTTTGTTTTCTTTATTTAAATCTTCCTCACTTAACAGATTGGCAGGTCCTCCTAAATCCTAACGCAGCACCCACTGCTTTTATCACATTAAACAAATACGTGACTACGATCCCACATCACATCTCCTTGTAGTCTCTGGGTGCAAATGCAACTTTAATCGAATCAGTTACGGACGTCTCGTTTCTAGCGACAGTGTAGGAGTTGGAGCTATTAAAGAATCTGGGGGCTGATAGAAACTTGATGCTGAATAGGGGGAGTTAGTGATTAATCATCAGCTGAACAATCAAATATGTGAAGACTCCTTGTGAGTAAAAGTGTACAGAGTACATAGGAACCTGAGAAATCTTGGAGTTCCAGATTTACATCCTCTAGAATTTTGGGGTGGGATCGTAGAGACTTAGGATTAGTCTGGCTAAATCGGGATACCTAATATAAAAAAAATTAAAATTAAAACCTTAGATATGACACAGACAGTACAAGAGAGGCCGGTCATTAAGCACGGGAAGTAGGTAATTGATTGTCTGTTCTGTGTTAGAGCTGTCATAAATAGAGGTCATTTGAGCTTCACCTTTTCGGCTCCATATGTTACGTCACTCTTACGAGGCTTGCACAGTTAGTTACTGCACCCAGGAGTAGTTGACCTTTTCCTTATTTTTTAAGGCATCAACTTAATCGGTACGGCAACCTTTGTGGATAAACAAATTTAATGCGCTAACCGTCCATTTTCCGACTATGACGATGTGACTCTGCGCATGGATGCTTTGTTGGATTATTTGTCTTCTAATTCCAGTAAGTTAAACATGTTTACTTCAACACACGAACGCCCACACAACCCAACGAGTCACGCTTTCTAATCTCTCCCCCTCCCTCTCTATACATACAACCACACTGACTATAACCAAGAAAGTAGTAGATGGTATAAATTTATGATCTCACATGCCTCTCTAAAGTCTAAGCCTCTAATGGAAGATCATCACACTTTGACAACAAATGCAATTGGGTTTTGCCTCCTTCCTTCAGAACTCATGCAGAAAATACTCCTCCATTTACCTTTACCTGAAATTAGACTTCTGGGGTCACTTAACAAGTCCATAACAAGCATGATTTCAGATCAAAATTTCGTCCGCGAATACAACTTGCAATCGAGTTCCACCACTTGGCTCTTTGTTTACAGGAAGCGGTGGCGACACGACGCCACCCTTCTTTGCGTCTCTGATCAGTCAACTCGGTGGTTCAACATGGTTGGACTCACCAGGTTACTGAAAAGAGTCATTTTTCCCGGGGAGAGCGTTTATTTTCTGGCGGCAGACGGCAACTTCTTCCTCTTCGCTTCAAACTCCCGACAGGAAGTCATTGTCGTTAATTCAGCCACGAAGGTGGTTAAAAAAATTCCTCCAAGCCCACTCGGTCCACGTGGCACGTCTTCTTGGCGGAGATCTGGAATGAAACTAGTTTCCGGGTCGGATCATTTTCGGTTTTTCTTCGCCGAGTTGGTCGACAACCGCCCGGTGGTGTTTTTTTACGCTTCGGAAACTGACAATTGGCGGTCTTTGAAAGCAATAGAAACTTCAGACGAGCTGCCACGTGTGAATCATAAAGACGGCAACCTTATTTTCCTGAACGTGGTAAACGGACCTCGTGAAAGTCTAGTGATAGCGTTGGGATCAGAACGCGACGCACCCGTGATTCTACGGCCGAGGTTCTACACAGGACAAGACAACGGGCAGCAACTGACCGTGGGATTTAATTGGGGAAACGTGATGGATCGGTTACACGTGTACGGTGATGGACACATGGTGATACTGAAATCCGACGGCGTCGATGGGATGGACAAAGGGGTACGAAAGCTAGAAGATGTAGAATTATGGAGCTTGAGCTTAAACGGACGGAACTGGGAATACATATCAAAATTGCCAACTAAAATGATGGAGGGAATAAGGAAACCGTACCAAGTGATGATGGGGTGCTTAGAGGTGGTTAACGGTGGGATGATTAGGATAGCTTTATTGTCCACTTTTGAAAATGCATGGGACATAATCTGGTTGTCGTACGATGTGGGAAGAAGTGAGTGGTGTCAGGTCCCACTCCCTGCGTGTTGGATGAAGGGGATTAATATGGCAGGAATCGCCTTCTCTTCTGGCCTTACAATGTGAGCCACCTTCAATCAATGTAAATGTCTGCAGACACAAATGCGAGTGGAGGAGCCGAATTGAGGTTTGGGGTTCAAGCTTTATTCAATGTAAATGTCACAGTATGTTCCTCATAGAGTTTATTACCTAATGAACATGATACGATAAGGACATGTGTTCTTATTGTGTTCAACAAGGGGTCATTTTGTTTCTCCAAGCATTTACCATTATCTTACCATGTTCTGCCTAGATTATCCAACATGAGAGAAATCTAGTCCTATGTTCTTGAACAACTTTGGCAATAATTATTACAAAAAGGAAGTTGAAAGGGGTGTAAAGTAATACAGGAACCAACAAGGTCATTCATAAGCTTGTATTGGTTCAAATTTCTAGGGTTTTATGTTTAAGATACGAGGATAGTGGAAAACAAAAAGAGATTCAATTTTGAAACATTGAAAAAGTAATTTGAATCTTATAAAAGGTATATAGGATTAAGAAGGAAACAATCTTGGAGAGAAAAATAAGAACATTCAAGATTTAAGCCATAAGAACTCATTATTATTTCTTGTGTTCTTTTTCGTTTATCGTAAATTTTATTTTTTATTATGAATTAATTAAGATAAATCTAGGTGAAATGAACCTTAGAATTGTTATTTTAAAATGATTTCTTTAATTTAATAAAATATTTTAGTTTTTTTACGAATTCTTCATGCTTATTTATTACATTGAATTGGAGTAATAAACATTGAAAATTCAATGTCATATTGAACTAGCAAATTCAGAAGATCTTAGATATATGATTAGGTCACAACATGAATAATAAGGGTTAAATAGAATCCTAGAAATAAGACTACATGATCTGTCAAAGTTAAGAGTGAAATATATCATAGGAGTTTATAGTACAAATTAATGTATTCTTAGAAGGATTTTGATTTTAGAAAATTTTCTATCAAAATACTTAAGAATTATTTGTCGTAATATAGATTATAAATGCAACTTAGTAGTTCCTATCAATCTAATGAACTAGACTAAATCATTGAATCAAGATAAATTTAAGTATATGAAAGTTACAAGGTTGTTCTTATTTATATCTTATGTGTTGGTTGATTGTTTATTATTAATTGACTTGGTGATTCTAAAATGCAATTTTAGTTTCTTTTATTTATATATTTCACTCAAACAATTGTTTTATTAGATTATATAATAGAAAAATAGCTAGTATTAATAATTACAATCTTTGTGAGATTGATACTTGATTCACTAAGCTATATTATATAAAACAACAAATGCACTTACCTAGTGATTCTCTAGTATTGTTTTATGTTTCATTTACTTTATCACATTAAGGTTTTGGCAACATTGAAATATGAGTAAAGCTTTTTTTATTATTTTAATTAACTTTTTGTTTGTTTTTATATTTATTTTTTATTTTAGAATGTTCTTTCTTGACCTTGTGGCAGTGGTTGAATTTTAGGTTTAGATTCTTTAGTGTATAATCAAGAGCGGTCCCAAAATATTAATTAAGACGAAATTATAAATTAAACCTATGTTACTTTGAAATTTGAGGGAAAGAAACATAAGAGTTTGAATGCAACTATAGGTTAAGGATGAGATTGCATTATGGGGAATTATACTAGACCATCACTCACTAGGATTGAGTCCCGTATTATGTAACCAAAAGTGGAGGCCAAAAATTTGATATTAAGCCCAATATGATTCAAATAGTTTAGCAATTGGTAAATTTTGATGGGCTTCTAGATGAAGATCCCAATGCCTCACATTGTAAATTTTATGGAAATTTGTGACATATTTAAGCTAAAAGAAGTTTCATAGGATGCCTTTTGATTAAGATTACTCCCTTTCATATTGAGGGAGCAAGTTACATCATGGCTGAATTCATTGCCTTCAATATCCAACAACATATGGAATTGTCTTGCGAAAAATTGTTTAGTTAAGTACTTCAATCGAACACAAACAACATATCTTAGTGATGATATCTTCTCTTTCTAATAGCTAAAGGGTGAGAGATTATATGACACTTGGTAAAGATCGAAGGAGTTGTTGACAAGGTTCCCACACTATGGTCTTAACTTTGGTTTGTAGATGCAAACATTTCATAGCAGATTGAGCTACCTAACTAGTTAACTATCAGATGCATCTTTGAGTAGGACCATTATTTTCAAAACTCACGAGGAATTGAAATAACTAATAAAAATATTATAACGAAAAACTATTAATATGGATATGAGACTAAAGTCAAAGATAGGTGGCATCCATAATATTAATATGGTGGGAAAACTGGAGGCTCCTAGGAAGCAAATTGATAAACTAATTTTGGCAACTTAACTATTGTATGCAATAAATTGCAACATTTTTAGTAAACAAAACCCAAATTATGGATGTCAAGTGAATAAGTTGATTTGATAAGAAGTTGATCACAAAACAACCCCTATAATAATACTTCTAATGTGGGATAAAAGATCCATCCAAATTTTTTATAGAGTAAATAAGGATAATGAGAGAAATGCCTTGCTTGAATTTTATTAACAATAATAACAACAACAACAATATCAATAACAAAGAAAGCTAAAACTAGAGGATCTTTAGCCACGTTTACCATTGCATTTGAGACATACTTTCAAAATCAAGATTATTTTATTCATAAATTAAAAGTGCATATTGAGAAACTTGCTAAACTTGTCTCTATAAAGGTTGCAATGTACTCTACCTAGCAATACTGAGCAAAAATCAAGAAAGCAATGACATTATGTCACGACCCGGTATTACATTGGGCACAAGATAACCACCGCATACTCAGGCTAAGAACACTCACGATACCTTTAATCTGACTATGCAAAGCTAATTGAATACTTTTTTGAAAATAATTGGGCAGCACAACGACTTTATTTTAAAAATCTTAAAACTCAATCAAAACATATGCAAATCATTTTTAAACGCACTTTTATATTCACATTAAAATTTTACCATAACTTTTGGACATTTAAGTCCACTCAAAGGCAATCTTAACGACAATACCAAAGGTTTATACATAAGGTCTTTTATAAATAAGAAGACAGTCAATAGTTAATTTATAAAATGATAAAGCATATCAACATAAACAACCTAATAAAAACAGTTCATGAGCTACTATGCAACAAAAGTACAAAACAGAGACTATTCATGTGCGATAATGTCTCGAAAATGGCAAAAGACCCCACGATCCACTCAGAGCATCAAACTCACTAAATTAACCTGCATGGCTGGAAAGCAAAGGGGGTGAATACACTATGTACTCAGTTAGTAGGAAATACATATATCGCAAATAGAACTCGATACATACCAAGACGGTGTAGATAACCTATGAAGTGAACATATATGACATAGAAATACATAGGCCTAGCCTATGACTTAACGTATACTGGTTAGGAATTACATAGGCCTAGCCTATCAATCACTCATCTAGTGAACATAGGTTCCAGTTCCAGTACATAAAAGCAGAAAAATCACATGTTTAAATCAAATGTCATCAGAAAAAATCTCAGAATAAGCCAAAACAATCATGTGTGTCACCATTAGTCGGCCAAACTAGTATGCACATCCATCGATTCCTGTTGTTGGCTCGACTTACATCTATGATGATTCCGGACTACAGTCGACAAGAGCGTCATGACCCTAAGGGTATGTTTGGATGTGGTTGGAGGGATGGAAATGAATGGAATGGAATGACCCAAATGACTCAGGCCATTGTTTGGGAGTCTATTTTGAAACAGGATGGAATGACAATTGATGGCTTTGGAAGCCAT
>JANZXV010000008.1:26803947-26816793 GCA_027576455.1 Erythroxylum roigii
AGCGAGTACATGAGAATCAAAATTCTTCTGTGACAATGGCTTTGTCAACGGATCAGCAATGTTCTGCTCTGTGGGAACTCTCTCTATCAGGACATCACCTCGAGCAATGATCTCCCGAATCAAATGGTATCGGCGGAGTACGTGTTTAGATCGTTGATGAGACCTTGGTTCCTTTGCCTGCGCAATAGCTCCATTGTTGTCACAATACAACTGTATGGGTCCACCACTACTAGGAACCACACCAAGTTCAGTAATGAACTTCTTGATCCAAACTGCTTCCTTTGCTGCATCTGAAGCGGCAATGTACTCTGCCTCGGTTGTTGAATCGGTAGTCGTCTCTTGTTTGGAACTCTTCCAACTAACTACCCTGCCGTTCAGTGTGAATATATAACCTGATTGAGATTTGGAATCATCCTTATCAGATTGAAAACTGGCATCTGTATGCCCGCTCACTTTTAGATTTTCATCTCCACATATCAAGAAAACATCCTTAGTCCTTCACAAGTACTTGAGAATGTTCTTGACAACCACCCAATGACCCTTACCAGGATCCGATTGGTATCTAGTTGTAACATTTAGAGCATATGTTACATCGGGTCTCGTACATAGCATAGCATACATGATAGATCCTACTGCAAACGCATACGGGATCATATTCATACGCGTCCTCTCATCTTGTATCTTTGCACACATAGATTTCGAGAGTGTTATCCCATGAGTCATGGGAAGATACCCTCTCTTGGACTGCTCCATGCTAAACCTCTTTAACATCTTGTCTATGTATGTCGATCTATCTCTATAGATCTTTATCCCGAGGATATAAGTTACTTCACCAAGATCTTTCATGGCAAATTGTTTGGACAACCGAATCTTCACAGATTGTAGAATAGAGACATCGTTTTCTAATAATAATATGTCATCTATATATAGCACAAGGAATACGATTGCACTCCTATTGACCTTCTTATACACACAGGGTTCATTCGAATTTTGTGAGAAACCAAACTCTTTGATTATCTCATCAAAGCGGATATTCCAACTTCTGGATGCTTGTTTCAATCGATAGATGAATTTCTGAAGCTTGCATACCTTTTCGCTATCATAGGAGATGAAGCTCTCTAGTTGTGTCACATACACATTCTCGGCTAGATTTCCATTTAGGAAAGCTGTCTTCACATCTATTTTTCATATTTCATAATCATAATGAACAGCAATGGCTAGGAGTATCCTAATGGATTTAAGCACTGCTACTGGGCTGAAGGTCTCGTCGTAGTCAATTCCTTGTCTTTGACAGAAACTTTTGGCCACAACCCTTTCTTTATAGGTAATTACATTACCATCCATGCCAGTTTTCTTTTTGAAAACCCATTTACATCCTATGGGTTTTATTCCTTCAGTTGCCTCAACCAAAGTCCATACTTGGTTTTCATACTTGGAATCCATTTCTGCTTTCATGGCGCTAAGTCATTTCTCAGACTCTGAACTCTTCAGAACCTCTTCATAGGTAGTAGGCTCATTATCTTCTATGAGCAATACGTCATTCTGTTCAATCATGAAAAATCCATCTCTCTCGAGAACAGAGTGTATCCTATGTGACCTACGATCTTCCTGTGTTGAAGAAGGTTGAACTGTTACTTCATCTGCATGAGTCACAATCTCAGGTTCAGTGGATTAAGTTTTTAGGGAACCAAGTTTCACTAATGAGAATAACTTGGAAGATAATCTTAGATAGGAAAATATTCAGATGTTATTTGGTATAATAAATTTAAATAATAGTGATAATGAAACTATGAAACTTTTTTCAATGATGAGGATTTTGTAATATCATTTTTTCATTAAATGATAATTAAAGATCATGAACCTTTGGTCACAATATCATTTTTTCATTAAAGTTTATGAGTCTTTAGTGAGAGTGCTTTATCTTATTAATAGTGATGAGAAAGCAATAATGGATTACTTTTATAATTCCATGGGGAGGGCAAAGTAAGTAATTAAGGCCAATTTGAAAATTTGGCTTTTCTTATCTACACCTTATCTTACATTCATCAATAAAAGATTAAAAAAAGACAACTTTACTCTTCTTTATTTTTTGTTGAGGCATTTTTGAATCTGAGTGTCTATTTCAAATCAGGTTTTACAAAAATAGTTAAGTTAATAAAGGAATGTTAGTAACTATCATAATAATTATTTCACGTGAGATAATGCAAAATCTCCTTAACTCATAAATGGAGGCATCCAAGATGTGTGTGGCAATTTTAGGATGTCCATTGTAATTCGTCAAATAGACAAACTTAATTTAGGTATATATTTCTTTCCTTTTGTACTTATTTGAAATTAATTATCACTTTATTTTGCTTATAAGGTTACTTTTGTTATCTTATAGTTGTATGGTGGGACAAATTTGAAAGTGGGGTTCTAGAATTGCAAAGGTTTGTAATTTGAATTCTGATTCAATGTATGAGTACAAATGGGTATGAAAGGACTTAGAATACATTTAAATTCATCTATTTCAAAAAAAAAGAAATAAATTGGAATAAAAAAGACTGAATGATTTGATTTTTATTCGATATAGCTTAAAGCTTCGAGAAAGATTTGTTATTATCATTATTAAGTTGAATATAATTTCTTGCAATTTCTTAATAATTAAATTTTATTTGTTTAATAGGATTTTTAATATAATAAGTAATTTTGTAGATCCAATTTGCCTTCACCGTATCGATCTTTTAGTGGATTAAGTTTTTAGGAAACCAAGTTTCACTAATGAGAGTGACTTGGAAGATAATCTTGGATAAGAAAATATTCACATATTATCTAGTACAATAAATTTAAATAATAGTGATAATGAAAGTATGAAACTTCTCTTAATGATAAGGATTTTGTAATAAATGAAAATTAGGCTAATACTATTTGAGTGCATATCTTATTGAACAAAGTCTTATTTTTATTTTTTCTTTTTTAATTTCACTTATATTTGACGTATGTGTTAAATTTTATATATACAATATAAATATAAAACTTTTAACTGCAAGTGTTTTTGTTTCAAGTTTTACTTTTTCTTTAGTGTATTCCTTAGTAGAAACTCTTATTGTAATACTTATGGACCTATATTATTTTGAGTATATGATGTTTGATTACTATATGATATAAATTATAGATATTTTAATTACTTTGTATTATTTTTAGTTTTATATATGTATAATAATTAAATGATCTTTTTGTTATATTAATTGTAGATATTTTTTATATGAAAAGTAATATTAGTAAAATAAAGAGATAATTGTTATTTTAAATTTATATTATTGTAATTTTTGAGATAAAGTTAATGTAAAATTAAAAATTATATAGCATAATATATTAATAGACTATTTTTCAATTTTATAATATTGACGAAATATTTTATAATTTAATTTTTATCTAAAATATTATTTAATATTAACTGATATCAGTAGTATACCACTCCAGAATCAACTGGAATATCGCGCCTGGTACGGTATTTACTAAGTTTGGAAAGAGTAGCTCATTAGTTTGATGGACAATGTAGGCCTTCCAATCATTTGATCACTTAAATGATATGAATTGCTCAATATCTAGGGATTTGGGAAATACAGATTTCTTATAAATATATATATCCATAACATCATTAGAAGTGACTCAAATTTTTTCCAAAATCGCCGGTGAAGCTAATCAAAAATTTTAAAACGTTTCAAGGCTACACCTTTCTAGCTTTCCTCTTCTGCTTCTCGTAATCTCCATGTAATCGCAAGGCTAAGTTTGTACGATCCAATTCAAGTCTCAATCTCTCATGCTCCTTGATGTCATGAAGAAGCATGAAATGATTTGAGAGTTTGGCCTGTAACTCGTCTTCATCAAATGACTTCATCTCATCTAGAAACTGTTCAATATTTTTCAATTTCAACTGTCCACTTTCTCTTTTCTTCTTGCTACTTGATTTTTTGGCATAGTAAGTCGGATTGAATACATGTTGATCAAACGAAAATTCCATAAAAGCTTGTTGAGGAGATAGAGCGGACAGAAGCACTTGGTTATTACCAGTGATCATGTTCAAAATGCCTGTAGACATTGTGGAAACTGCAGGATGATAATGCTTGGAAAGAAGATTGAGTTCCCACAGGACGGAACTGAGAGCGCCACTTAAATTAGGGTCTGAAGCATACGGCTGGTATTTCTGCACCAATATCAAAAACAGAATAACAAATTAAGAGATGTTAACTGGGCACTGGAATGCATTTCATCTCCTAATTATATGCTCATGCCATCAGACAATAAAAATGCAAACTACCATTAGTTTTTCAGTCTTGTCTAATGATATTAGAAATTCAAAGTTCATGTGAAAAATATAGTAAATGTGGACCCAACACCTTGCAGTGGAATCAAATAGAAACTCTGTCTTATTGAACAAACTAACATAATCCCAGTATGATAAATATAGAGCATCCACAAACATCAACATGCACAGTTGCTTCTAAGTTCTAGATTGACAGAAAAGAAGCGATTCAACACCAGAAAGAAGTTAGTAACTTCAGAAAAAGGATTATAAGCCACACAAGTCATATATAGGAATTTTGTAGATGGAGGAACGACAGAAAATCAATACTTAAATGGGCCTATGCATTTAAGAGAAATCTCAGATTATTTAGCTTTCCTTGTGGACTGTTGAGAAGTTCTACTAACAGACTAGTGCAAAAGTTAAATTACTTCATCTAAATGGTCCCAACAAATGCTTCAGGTACTAATTTTGACGTCTGTCTGATTTGAATTTCTCACAGGTTAAATATGAGAACCCAATAGTAATAATAGTTTTGAAAGGATTCAGATTGCTCCATTTCAGAGATTTTATTACATGTCTACTATTACCTAAATAATTACTGCAACCCACCACTCGTTTTTGATTGAATTGAGCATTATAAGTTCATCATTAAACATTTCAAAAAATTACGTAAGCCACAATAAATCAAGTACAAATTGTTTAATTCAGAAATAAAAATTATGAAAAAAATTACTGCATCATCCATGACATGAAATGCAGAAGGAAAAAGAATAGTACAAGAAATATTTTGCTCCCGTAAAAACTGGAGTTAAAATCTCACTTCTGCCAACTCTGACAATATTATTTATTACGTTTTAAGTATAAGCAACTGAGCATTGTAAAAATTTGGAATATCACACCAATGTGATCAAGTAATTAGTTCAATTCATCACACAGAGTTGATAATACATACTCCTACGCATTCATGCATATGGCATCATTTCCCTTAGCTGTTAACCTATTTATCATTCATTTCACATCACAATCTTAAAAATGGAAATTCCATCTTCTAAAAAGATCAGAAAGACAGTGAAGATTGCTTACAGCAACAGAACCAGAAATAGATCCACCTCCTGAATCATTTTCCAACAGATTCCGGCATTTGACATTCTTCTGAACAAGATGCTTTAAAGTCACCAAAGCTGTAGCAGCTCCAAAAAGAACAAGACACCAATTAAGGCACTATAAAAATACTAAATTAACAATCAAGATATTAAACAAATATAAGGTACTCATAACAAGTTCAACTGCATTAGCAGTTGACAGATATACCAGCCATAGATTCTGCAGACCCAAAGCATAAAGAAAATGTCGCCAGTCGTTTTACAAATGCAGCAGCCTTTTGCATGTCATGCTGTCTATCCTCATACAACATGATTCTAAAAGCTTCTGCCAACAATTCCCCTTTGTCCCTGCATGAGATATCCAAATGGAGTGAGAAACCTATTAAGGTAGAGAAATCAGCCATTGCGCAATGCTAACAAGACCCAGCTGGTGTAATGAACTAATTAGAGTAGAGGAAACGACAATACAAGAAATCAAAATCTAAAACCCTGGAGAAGATCCAAAACAAGAAACAAACTCAATTTCAGAGAGAGGGAGAGGAAGTAAGAGACAAGGAGACAAATGCACTTAATCTATCAATTAACAAACCACTTGTAGCAGCTATAAATGTAAGTATAATATATCACTGAGGAAGTGTAGAGGAATATGGAGAATTTTGTAGATGAGAAGACAGAATTTACAAGTAGAATGTAAAACACAAACCTTCCAGGTCTATACTCAAGTATGATATTGTACAGATGCACAAAGAAATCCTGTAAATCAACATTAAGGGCATCGAGGTTGCTTCTCATGACTTTGAAGGCAGCAATACAGCATTGCAGGCGTTCAGAAACAGTCAACCGTGTCAAACATTTCTCAGATGAATCAGAATTATCACCACCACTGGCAAGCTTTTTCAGATAATTCATAAGATCTCCTATGTAATCTAAATCAATAAGATGAGAGAATTTTCCCAATCCATTCAGACATGGCGTAAGCAATGGGTGTGCTCCAAATACACCAGCAACTGAATTACCATCAGTTTCAGAGCTAAGAATAAGAAAACAGAACGTTAGAAGGAGAAAAGAGAGTAGCTTTTCATGATCTTAAAGCATATAGTAGAAACAGCAAACATGAGGAACATTGGGCATTATGGGCAATTTGAACACACTAATTCCATGTCATAATTTAAACCCAACATCTACCAAATTTTCAAGGTCTCCTTTAATAGAATGCTGATTCCAAAAATTCACCTACCCCGAGCAACAGAACTATCAAGTATGCTCTAACTCCAAATTGCAACCATGTACTCTTTTCATTACCAACCTTTACGCTAATGTAAAATACTAAAGCAAATAAAAGATAAATGACAATTGAGATTGCACTTATATAGATCTAGCTCATCTATGTCGTGGACATGATAAGGTTGAAGCTGGCAAAAAGATCTTTTCCTTAGACATTAAAGAAAAAGGGTACTTGCACAGGATAATTTGAACCAATATCAAACCCACTTGCAAGAGAAATATGTATCAGATCGCCACTGAAGGTAAAAACAGGTACAGATTAAGTGACATACGAGACTATAAAAATCTGCTGTGTGGAAATGGTAAATTCCATATTACATAGTGACACAATATTACAACATCTAATCCCAATAGCCAAGAGCAACGGAAAAATTGAAGCACTAACCTGTTTGAAGTTGACTGCATAGAATGCTTCAAGATCCGAAAATACGTCTCAAACACTGCAGACAATGTCTCTGCCTGTATCCTTCTCCTCTCTGCAACATCTAGTGTAAAACAAGCAGCTTTGTAATCAGCACTAACCTGCACAAACCATAAAAAATGGTCATTCATATAAGCATTGAAGGATGATAAATAATGTGGCGATTATAAAAGAAAGAGAGGTACTATTCCGAGGTTAATACACATATATTATTGTCTTTAGTGCCTTAAAGATTGAATGTAGCACCAGAAGAAAGTTTGCTGGGAAATGAAAGTGGCCTAATGAGTTTAAAGTGGATATATAAGATGGGCTTCTTAAAAAGGCTGTGTCTTGTGCCATTTCCACCTCTCCCATCTCATTAAAGTAGAAACACCAAAAACGCGAAAATGTGAGAAGCCAGGCAAGCATATTAATAAACAACAGTGATTAATTAGAGAAACCACACATAATTATCTGCGAGTTGACCTCTTATTCTAAAATACCTGTGCCTTCACTTGATATATAAACAATGCCATCAAAAACTATGATTATATAACTCACCTCTTCTCTAATCTTTGTCATCATCTCTTGCCTGCTCTTTTTCCTGTCATTGTCTTGCAATTGACTGGACTCCTCAGCATGTTTCCTCTTTCTGTGCTTTTTGTTTCTTACTTTGTTGTCGTGGTATCCTTCTTCAGTCTTCCCCAGATCTTCATCAAATGCTAATGACATGAAAACCTGTGGAAGTGTTCACAGAAAAGAAGGAAAAAGAATCATCAAGAGATAACAAAAAAGAAAAAAGAAAAATACTTTCCTACAAAAAAACTCCAGAACATTATTTTTGGTTTTGCGTCTATGGATATACCGAAGAATAGCTTCCGAAACTATCGCACATGCAACTAAAAATAATTAATACATCCTTAAAACTTATATAACCCTTGTCCCTTGAAGAAAGAGACGAAGTGATTAATACACCATCTACATTCCAACAAATTTGCATCACAAGTCAGAGAAAAGGTAACGAGCATTTCTTCTAAGATTAACCAATTTTCGTTATATTTCGTGTTATCTTTGCATAACCCAATATTTTAACCAAAATCCACATTAAAACAATTTACTAATTTCAAAGGATGCCTTCTTTTTGTTTTTGCTGTTTTTCTGGGGGGTGGGGAAGTTAATCTTTTCATGATCAAATAAATGCACAAAATGCTAGATGTCATTGAAACCATATGTGATACCAACAAGAGTCATCATGTACCTCAACAGAATCTGGATGCAGTTGACAATGAAGAGCTTTAACATTGTCTGCTATTAATCGGACAGCCTCCAGTGTAGCTTCACCGCCATGCTTTCCCTCGTCGATAAATAGGGACTTAATAGTCGTACAACAAAGTTTCCTGTCATGTAAGGTACAGTTTTATAGCAAAAAACAGGATAATATCTAAATCAGCTATTATCAAATTTTGGTCAGCATGAAGTAACACCTTTGGGTTAAACAATTTTAGTAAAACCAATAGAGTTGATTAAGCAGCCATTATTCACAAGAATATCCTTGCCAGAATAATATTGAAAAAGAATATATTGATCAAGGTGTCTCCTTAAAATATTACAGATTGTTTCTAGTTTTTCAACTTTCAAGCTAAAGGAGGCAGATCAGACAACAATAATACTTCCCAGAATAATCTTAAAGTAAATTATATTGACCAACATGTCTCTTAAAAATATTAGAGTTGTTTATGGCTTTTCAACCTTCAAACTGCTGGATCTAGAGCAGATAAGAATAAATATTCTAAGCGGAATATATCTAGTAAGCCACAGCCAACTCTGCTGAATGTTTGGCATTTAGCTTTGAACTCGTCCGCAAATTCAGAAACTAAACATACATAGTAGGCAGGAAAATTTTTAGCCTCACTATGAATTTCAAAGCAAAATAGATGGAAATGATAATACGACATCTCATTGAGAAAATGGATTATAGGCAGCAGAACAGTGGGAATAGAAATATGAACTCAATAGTCAAGATTACATAAAGAGCAAATGTACCATATAATAATCAACAAGACAGCAAATTTACAACATTTATAAATGGAAACATGTCGTGAGTATATATAGCACTAAAACAAAAGTTGAAGAATGCATGAAATCCAGTTCTTTAATGTAAAAGGAAAAAGAAACAGGAATTAGGCAAAAACCTTATGACATCATCTGGAGAGCCTACGCTTTGGACAACAGCACTTAACAAGCTTTCACGGAAATTAAAGTGTGGTACTGATTCGAGTAAAGTGCAAATGCAGCGAACGGCCACATGTTGAAACTTGGGTTGTTTTTCTAATATTATTAGTTTTTGCAAGTATGCCTGTTAGACACACAAATGAAAATTCAAAAGGGGGAAAAGGAAAAATTAATCCTCAAGTTTTAACAACTAAAAATGAGTGCCATGCCAAACCTTGTACACCGACAAAAGAGTTGATTCATAGTACCGCATCTTCTTAACTTCCTTGGAAACTTTCATTTCTAGTTCCTTTTCTGTTGGAACCCTAATTCGATAACTGTATGATGCAACAGAAGGAACAATATTATGTATGCAGAGACAAAGAGACAGAGAGATGAGCAATTTAAAGCAAGACGATATTTGAATAAGCTCACGCTTCCTACCCTGGGATAATGTCTTTGAAAACTGCCAACAGGGACAACAGTCCAAGTTTCACAACAGTGGGATCATCGTCTTTACAGATTTGTAGCATTTCTTTGAGTGATTTTATATTGGACTCTGGATCAGTTAATAGTTCCATTCCCAGCTCTGCAAGTTTAAGCTTCTTACGCTTAAATGCTTCCTCAGCTGAGAGCTCTTCTTTCACCTCAGCCTAAAAAAGGAACATTATTTTAGATGAGGCACAAATAGAAGTATTATAGCCTGCGTAGTTTGATTCAAAGAAAGAAGTCTTTTAGAAAGATTGCCATCTAATTCAACCAAGAAAGCCAAATCATCATATGAAAATAAATTACAATTTTAATTAGAATTACAACAGCTTGTGACAAGATTCATATTACACAAGAATAAAATGCATTAAAAGCTTGTACCTACTCAACACATATATATTGCCCAAATATTGCAACTTAGGTTATAACCACAAATATAGCAATCATGAAGCAGATTTCGAGCCAAAAAGCAGTTGTGTGAACCATATGATAGTTGAGAAAAGTTTTATAGTATTCTAACGATACCAGCACAGCTGCTTGTGGGGCTTGCTCCTTCTGGTCTTGTGGAATGTCCAAGTCCTTTAGTTTTTTCGCCTCCTTCTTGTTCTTTTTCAGCTTTGCCCTCCTTTCTGCTTTAGTCAACCTCATTATACTAGTATCCTTTTCATCTCCGCCAATTTTATCTTTTTCACTATTTTCAACAGTCCCTGACACTGCTGCTGCCTCATTAAATAATAAAAATGTTTTCAATTACCAATTGTTAGTATAGGACTCAAGAACAAGCAATAAAATGGGGAAAAAATCATACATGTGCGGTAGTAGAGCTGGCCATCCAAAGTTTTGACAGGAAGAGTATCAACAGGATCAACATAGAGCTTGTTTTCTTCTTCAACCTTCTTGTTATTTTCCTTTTTGTTTTTCCTTTTCTCATAGGAAGCCTCCAAAGCATCATCTCCTTCTAAACCAGCCACCCGACTAACATGTCTTTTTCATTTTACATTATCAACAAATTTTAGGTAAATAAATCATCATAATAACAACAAGTGGAAGAAAAAGGTGAAAAGAGTGTTACTTGGTGATGGATTGGGTGTCTAAGCGAGATACAAAGGCAGCATAATCAAGATTTTGGTGGACAAACTCCAAGTCCTCGTCTGACACCTCTATTTCATCCTCTGAAATTTCTGCTGGTAATGCCGGTGGCAATATTACCTTTTGCTTCTTATTCTTCTTCACCATCTAGGCTCGTTATTTTTGCTCAACCCTCTATTGGAAGAAAAAGAATAACTAATTGATGTTTATTTACCAGACCACAAAACAATAGTCTTGACAGCAGAAAGCAAATTTAGTATTTTAAAGGATTAAAATTTACAACTAATTTTATAAAGAGCAGCACAGACACAAAATTAAACAGACAACAAACATCTATCTCAGGATGAATGAAACACAACATATACGAATGACTTGAAACCCCAAACCTATGAACATCGTGAGCTCCTTTCTAAACAGTAGAAACGTGATGTTCCTTTCTAAAAAGAAAAAGTCATCACGTTTCTACTGTTTCCTATCTTATTTATTGAAAACAAACAAGAAATTACGTAACACCAAAATAATCGATATAAAGAGACCAAAAAAGTGTGAAGGAAAAACCAAAAGATTCATCATTTAAGGCAGAAAAAGAGTGAAAAGGCAGAGAAGATCGGCAAAAACAGATGAAGCACCCGTGTGTAGATACCTGGATTACAAAGCAAGTTAGCCCAGTCGATTCTCGCTCCTGTACAACAAATCAAATTAACATCTATAAAAAATCGCTCAAACCCACATTTCTGTTTGCAAAAGAACATACATTTCTCAATCTCTCAATGAACACCTCGGTTCTTCTATGTTTTCAAGTGTATCGCACCATGCACATTGGGCGGGTGCTAGTGTTAGACGCTCGATGTGAGAAGACGGAGGGAGTAAAATAAACGCAAACACATGTACATTAACCAGACCGATCGTCGAAGGAAATTAAGGAAACATACCTTAGAAATCCGCCGGTGAGTTGCTCGGAGGATCACGACTAGAACAAAGAACGGACAGTGACTGAGAAAAGCGTGAGAGTGGAGACGAGCCCAGAAAGTGACAAAAACAGACAAGAGGGTGAAGAGGGAGAGAGCGCCACTCTGTTCGTTTTGTTTAATCAAGTAATAGAATACCTAATTCAATCGTACCGTTTTTTAACTTCAATCCACCACGGTTTTGATATCTCCTGAGCATTGTTAATTCTCTTATATATTTTTAAACAATTTCTTATTCAGAACTTTATCATTAGGTCTTTTTGCATTTTAGAAATCATCCTCTTTTTTTAATCATAAAAATTTTATCAATTACAATTCCTTATTTAAATCATTTTATTTTATTTTACAGATAACAAATTAAAAAGTATTTAATTTTTTCAAAAATTTTAATTTAATACAAATTTTTTTATTTCTGTAACCTACATCTCTATTATCACGTTACATATGCATGTGGGCCTACTGGAAATAGCTTCTCTACAATGTAAGAGAAATGATGCGTACTATCAGTTCCCCCCAGACCCTGCTTCAATGCGGGACTTTGGGGTATGATGATGATGACGATGATAATGATGACATATTTTTTTAATGCTTGTAATTTATTTTTAACTTTTCATAATTCATAAAGGTGAAGTGAAAACAACGTTTTTGTTAATGTAGCTTTGATCCACAACCCACTGGCTAGAACCCTTCTGGTGAGATTTCCTAGGAATACCAAGCTTAAGGATACCTTAACAGATGGAAGATGGTTATTCTCCATGGATGAAATCCGATTATTATCCATCCCACATATAAGTCGGCCTGGAGGAAAGGATATTTTCTTATGGAAGGGGATTCCAGTCTCTAACCTCACAATGCAGGTAGCAAAGAAACTGATAGGGGGTACACAGACTCAGGTGGATTGGTACCCTATGGTTTGGAACAAGTTTCTAAGACCTAAACGAAGTTTCTTGCTATGGCTGGTCATGCTGAATAGACTCAGCACTATGGATAGGCTTCAATTCCTAAATTCCTCAC
>JANZXV010000008.1:26853400-26872097 GCA_027576455.1 Erythroxylum roigii
TTTTAGCATCATTTGCTTTCATAACAACTCATTTCTCATTCACTTTTACTAGATACACTTTACTCCTCTTCTTGAATTACAACTTTAATCATATGAACCACTTCATCTCCATTATACACATGTCTTTGGTACTTTAATACCAATAATTCAGTCATTAATGTTATTCTAGCTTTACAAGACCAAACAATTATCCAAAATCTCACTTCAGTCCTATATCACTTCCAAAAATCTAGACCTTTGAGTTAATTTTCTATGATCATTTCGATCAGTAAATGAAGTAATTTGGTAACACTTTCTTATAGAAAAGTGTTCCCATTGTTTTAAGTTTCTAATGACACCACAATCATTGAATTTGGTTCAGTACTCCAAAAGTTATATTCAGAATAATTCGGACTATTCGTAAGCTTAAAAATTATCCTGTACTCATCTTTAATTCAAAAAAATTATGAAATTCTAAAGACATAAATAAATTTTGACTCCTTCAGAAACATTGTACCCCTATGTCTCTAGTTTAATCCAAAATAAAAATCATCTCATTTCGATGACTACATAACATGTTATGCCTAAAATACCGAAGCATGTTTAGTGAAATGATCCAGTTATCATCTTCCAGAATTCATCATTCAATATCTCCCAAATGATTTCAGATGGTTATAATTATTAGTGGAGATGAAGATCAATGTGTTACGAGTCCAATGGTTCAATTCCCATGTCATTTGGAGGTTAGACGAAGAAGATATAGCCAAAATTCTGAAGGATGTTTGTCAGCCTCCAACCTTCAAATTCGCAATCGTCTGAAGACAATAACAGGGGTGCGATCGATTGAAGACGATAGCAGGGTTGCGATCGTTTGAACACTAGCAGGGTTCGTCTGGACGATCTTCCTCATCTCAGACCATCATCTTACAACCATTTTCGAACTCCAAATTCATTCAGTTTCATCAACTCTTTCATTTCATCTTAACTTATCTCTATATTCACCTATGTATACATATATACACAGTGAAACAGGAAAACAGAGCATATATGCCTCTACCACTTGCATAATTTCTACACTCTTCTTATGCATATTTTCCTTGATATTTCTACTCAATAATCAACTCTACACTATCTGATAACAGAATAATAATCAATTTTTTGAAAATCACACATCAAAAATTTTCATCTCTTAAACCCTTGGTGTTCATGAAAAATATTCATTTTTCTTCATGATCATGCAATGACAAATAATCACCCATTTGGTTTATGAAACCAACAACTCTAAAGGAGTCACACATAATTGGGACTGGTTTTCTCAAGCTTTAGGCAAAGAGGGACTGCGTAGAAAACCCTACCGCCACCACCATGCCTTAGCCACTGTCACCGCCACCAGCTCCCCTACTGCCTCCGACACCAGCACCACTCTCCACATACCAACAAACTTCTCAACAGCTTAACTATGCCAACATTTAGCTTCCTTGCTCCTTCTCAGATATGCAAACAGAAATAGAAACACAATCCTCAACCACATTCCATCTCTCTTACCCTCATTCTGTCCATCTAGAGAACTCAGTTCTGCTTCTCAGTCTAGATTCTCTTCCCAAACACTTCACCTCTCACTGCAATCCTCACCTGGCTACTCGGCAATTTTTCATTCCTTTTATTTTCTCCTTTCCTGTCCCAGATCTGACCTGCATGCAAAAACAAAGAAAACATGAACTTAGAATTCCCACCTCTTTTATCCACATTTCCAAATCCAAACTCAAACCAAAACCTTAGCCCTACATCTACCATTCCCTCGCCCTCTAAAAATACTACTCACCCATCCCACCCCCTTCCTATTGCAAATACCTCTCCTAAACTTACCACAGTGGCCAAACCTAAGAGCTTTGTAGCTATTACAGCTGGAAACAAGGTAGGAGGACCTAGGAAAACTTTGGAAATAAGTAGTGGGTGATGAATTAGACTCCCCATTGGTGTTCAGCCCTCTGGTTGAGTTTGAAGGTAAGATGATGGTAGCTCCCAGCCTAGAAATTCTTCAGCAAGGAGCCAAAATATGGGAAGCTACACTTGTTGGCTTCTTTATGGATAAAAGGCCTGCTTTTCCTATCATACAAGCATGGGCAACTAAGAATTAGAAAGCAAAAGGGCTCATGGAGGTAATGTTATCCGAAGAGGTTAATATAATTTTCACCTTTTCTTCCAAATCGGAGGCTCTAAAGGTAATAGAAGAATTTCCGTGGCATATTTCACAGCTTCCTTTATTCCTACAAAATTGGCATCCTGGAATGGAACTAGAGAAAATTATAATGAAGAGTATTCCCTTATGGGTGAACATTCACAATATTCCCTTGGAATATTGGAACACTAAGGAGTTGGGTATGTTGGTGAGTTATCTAGGAAAATCTTTATGCATGGATGAGAATACAGCTTTGAGGAAAAGGGTAGGGTTTGCACAGTTATGTATCAACATGGATATTTCCAAAGAAATGAAAGATAGCATTCCTATCCTTAGGCTAGCTGATGAAAATTCTCTTAGAGAGGATAAGGTTTTAGTTACCTATCACTGGAGACCATCTCTAAAAGCTCAGGGAAAGGAATGGGAACCTACAAGTAGAAATTTTCTTAAAGGGGATTATTGGGAAGTGATGGAGTTGGAGAAAAATGAGCATGAGGATCAAAAGCAGATAGAGGAGACAGAATAAGTGGAGGTAACCCAAGGGATATTCCAGCCACCAAATGAACCTCCAAAAACACAAGAACACAGTCTAGTGGAGAACAACATTGAGTCGGCTCAACAGAGGGAGGAACAAACTTATAAGACTGAAGAAGATGTAATAGCTCAACTAAAAATAGGGGTAATGAGATGGAAGTAAATGATCCCAATCCAAGTGAGGATGTTGCCACTATTGAACTTGTTGAACAAAGTCATCAAAGAGTAGATCAGCAGAATGACAGTAACCTAGAAGACAAAAATGAGCAGACCATGTCTAGGAAAAGTGTGAGGAGCAATAGGAAAAGCTCCAAAGGAAAAACTACTTGCCTATGAACTTGTTATTTTAGAATGTTCACCGAATAAATAGTCCTTCCAAGCTCAATACTTTAAGAGATTTTTTCCTTAAGGAAAAACCTAAGGTTTTTTGTATGTTGAAAACAAAAATCAGAGAAGCAAATTTGAATAAATTGGCTTGTTTAGGAGCTAACTGGCAGTTCATTACTAATCACAACTATCACTTATAGGGTAGGATTATCATAGCTTTTGATGTTGAATTTTTGAAAGTGGAAGCATTGGATTCTGGATAGCAGCATATACACACACTGATGTACTTTAAAATGGAAAATTCTCATATTCTAGCTACTTTTGTCTATGGTTTCAACACAGTTTTCCAAAGATCTAAACTATGGAATGACCTAAGACGGATTAAGGTTCTGGTAAATCTCCCTTGGGTGGTGTGTGGTGACTTTAATACCACTATTTTCAGGACAGAGGTAGAAGGCAACTGCAACTTGCTCAACTACTTACCTGATTTGTATGAGTGTATGCAGGAGGTGGAATTGTTAGATCTAAAAATGGAAGGACATCTATTTATATGGTCTAATAAGCAAAGTTCTACCTGGCATATCAGGAAAAAAAAAACTAGATAGGGCCTTGGTAAATGTGGAATGGATCTCTACCTATCCAAGAAGCACAACAAAATTCCTAGACCCTGGTATCTCTGATCATACTCCTATAAGGATTGATTTCTTGTTCACTACTTCTAAAATGTACCACCTATTCAAATTCAACAATTTCCTAGCTAGTGTCAACAGTTTTCAAAAAGCAATATTAAAGGGGCTAGAGCATGGGTGTTATGGGACTAAGCAATACATATGCATTCAGAAGTTTAAGGATATTAAACAGGAGTTAAAGATCTTTTACAACAAGAGAGGCAAGAATCTTACTAAGGAGGTTGACATGACAAAAGAGAAACTCTACTCTATTCAGAACTCACTGGCTGAAAACCACTTAGATGGAAATCTAGCTTTGGAGGAAAAGGAAGCCCTTAAACAACACTTAGAGGTGGTGGATAATCAATGCTCTTTATATAAACAAAGAGCTATAGATAATTAGTTAAAGGATGGAGACAACTGCACTATGTTTTTCTTCAATTCCTTGATAACCCGAAAGAATTTTAATAGAATCTCCTCTAATAAAACTAAAGAAGGTGTGGAAGTGTATGGATAGGAAGAACTTGCTAAAGAGGCCACGGGTTTCTATAAAAAGTTACTGGGTATAGAAGCCACTTTACTAGAGCATAATCATGATCTTGCACAATTCGTCACTGCAAAAATTCATGAGAATGAAAGCGCTTGGTTATTAAGACCTATCTCCTATCAGGAGATTAAGAAGGTTGTTTTTAGCATGAAAGGTTCTAAAGCACCGGGACCAGATGGTCTAAATAGTTTTTTCTACCAGAAAACATGGTCTAGCTTGGGGGGACAGTTAAGGAAGCAATCTATGAATTTTTTTCTGAAAGGGGTCCTACTGAAGGAAATAAACAAGACTTATCTATGTTTGATCCCTAAAAATTCCAGTCCAAAAACTTGGAATGATTACAAATCTATTTCATGCACTAACTTCCTTTATAAGATCATTGGAAAAATTTTGGCTAACAGGATGAAGGAGGTTCTAAAATTCCTCATCAGTGAGAATCAAGGAGCTTTTTTGGCTAATAAAGATATAGGGGACAATATCCTAATAGTGTAGGAGCTTCTTAAAGGTTACAATCAAAAGAGAAGTCCTCAAAATTTCGCTATTAAAATAGATTTAAAGAAAGCCTTTGATAGTGTCAATGGGTGTTTCCTTCTTAAAACAATGGAGGTTATGAACTTTCCCCTAAAGTTCATACATTGGATTCAAGAATGCATTTCTACTGCATCCTATGGGTTATTGATTAATGGATGCCCTACGAAGATGTTCAAAGGCAGAAGGGGCTTAGGCAAGGGGATCCTCTATCCCATTACCTATTTAGAATTCTCATGGAGGTTCTTACTCAAATTCTAAAGCACATCATCTCTTCGAATCCAAAATTTAGATTCCACTCAAAATGTAAGAAAATTTCACTAACTATTTTATGTTTTGCAGATGATCTTATTCTCCCAATCAGGGCTAATTTTCACTCAATCACCTTGATGATGAAATCCCTCGACCTCTTTAAGAAGATGTTAGGGCTATGTGTGAATCAAAGCAATAGTTACCTCATCCTCTCCAAAAGTGCTACTCAACTCTCCAATATTTTGTCTCAAATTATTGGAATGGAAACTAAAGACCCCCTTGCTATACTTGGGGATTCCTATCTCTTCAAGGCGACTAAGGTTTTGTGAATGCATTCCCTTGATTTAAAAGATTTAGAAAAGATTAGGGGCTTGGGCAAATAGAGCTCTATCCTACGAAGGGAAAATTCAACTTCTAAAATCTTCGATTTTTTCTATGAATTCCTACTAGTGCTCCTATCTTTTTCTATCTAAAGGGTTGATCAAAACAATTAAAAAACTGATGAAAATTTTTTTATGGGGTACAAGGAATGGGAGAAAGAGGATTAGTTAAAGTTAGTTGGCAGACAATCTGTAAACTAAGAGAAGAAGGAGGGTTAGGCCTGGATTCTTTATTCAGCAAAAGTAAACTTATCACTTCCAAGCAGATTTGGAGACTACTCAGTGAAAAACAAACTATGTGGACTATTTGGATCCATTCCTATATAATAAAAGGAGGAAGTTTGTGGGCCCTGAAGGCCAAAAACAACAACACTTGGTTCTTTAACCAGCTTTTAAGATTGAGGGAGGATATGTTTCAGCATATTCTATATCGAATTGGGGCAGGAGATAGACCCTCACTATGGTATGAAAATTGGACAGGGAATGGATCACTAATATACAATCATTTGGCCAGATCCCTACTAATTCGATTTCCTAAGGAGTCAAAGCTCTAAGCAATTATCAGTAATGGGAATTGGTCCCTTCCCCCAGTTGAGGTTAGAATGTTATCCCTGCCTCAATTTAGAAGTCATTGGGAGAGGGATATCTACTTGTGGAAGGGTATTCCTATTTCAGAAATCACTACAAATGATGTAAGAAGAATAAGGGTGAGGACTGCTGATCTTATAGGATGGGATAAGCTAATTTGGAACAAGGTTCTTAGACCCAATGTGAGTTTTCTGCTTTGGCTCATTATGTTAAACAGACTAAGCACTCTGGATCGGTTGAATTTCCTAACCATTTCTAAGACTTGTACACTATGTAAGCAAGAGGATGAATTTAGAGATCATTTATTCTTTGACTGTATTAAAGATCTATACTCTAAGTTTCCCTGATTACTCCTATGGAAGAATTACAGATATTCTATTGGGTATGCCCACTTGCAGATGACTAAACATGAGAAGGAAATCCTGTTATTATGTGCTCAGGTCATTTGGAATGAAAGAAATGGTAAAAGATTTTGAGACCAAACTAATTCTCTAAATTCTATTATTGACCTCACTACTACAAGCTTTAGGGAACAACTGATCATCCATCAGTTCAACAGACACTGTAGTGATAGATTGGCCAGTAGTTGGAGATTATATCCTACATGAATTCTATATTTCCCTAAATTTCTAATACCCACCTTGCACAATAAAAGGCAAATCTCACAGCTCAACATACGTAGAAACCATATCATAGAACTAAGGAACTATGCAGAATTCAAGAAAGAGTTACCTAGATTTTCTCTCGTGAATAATGTATCTATGATGGTCTCTCTCTCAATGGATATCCTCAAACTCAGAACCCTTCAAGAAATTACATGCGGATCAGATGATCAAGAATTAGATAAGTTGGATATGGAATATGCCCTAATATTTGAAGTTTTTTTGGAGGAGATCACTTATCGATGTTAAAGTTTGGGTGACTTTAGGTCAGTTTAGTACCTATTGTGCCAGAGCCACAATCACTCCATGGAAGACCCTCTGTGATGATCAGGGAAAGAAAGCAAGAAAATTGTCCAAAAAAAATACCGTATCATCTGTAGTGATGGACATACCTGTAACAACCTCCATCAAAGTCAACCCAGCTAGCCTTCTCTCCACCTTACATCACAGGATCTGACAAGAAGTTAGCATCTCAGATCTGTCCAAACAGATAGATAGCTGAAGGAGTAGCGAAGGGTACGAAAATAAGAGCAATCTAACCTATTTGGTTTTCCAATCTAGATTCCTCGTAAGCTATGGCCTCAGAGAGATCTGTCTCCCCACTGAAATTGAAGAAAAGGAGTTATCTTCTAGAAAGCACTAACCCTAATCGAGCTATCACAAGTCGAAAGGAGAGGCGAGTGCTCTTTGTTTTTCCCCAGAGAGCTTCCACACATTTCTTCGTCAACAAAGTTTCTCGCCCCCACTTCGTTTAGCCATCACCAACCCTAATTGAGTAAAGTCTGGGATTTTCACAAAAGAAGGAGATTGTTTTGCTTTTTTGGTTAATAGCCAGTTAATGTAACACGTCATCGTTTTGTTCAAACTGTGTAATGGGAGCACGTGGCTCTCTCGGAGATCAACCAATGTAATTAACTTTCATCAATGAGATTTTTTTTAATTTCTCAAAAAAATACTTGTTATAACTCCAAAATCTTCGAATATCAAACAACCTTTATTTTCATGCAACCACTAACTTCATCTTACAGATGGCTTGGGTCTGGTTTTCTTGAGGTAAAAGAAATAGATAACAAAGTGGGAGTGGTAAAAGATAAGGAAAAGCAAAGTTTAGCTTTGGTGAATATTTGATGAAAAACTCTATATAAGGGAACAAGATCGAAGAAGATAACCAAAAAGAAGATATTTTTAGGACAAGAAAAGCAATGTCTTTGTCTTTCAAATTTAAAGGAATAGTAGTAAACTTTTTAAGATCAACTTCACATGTGACACTTGTCACTCATCCATCTCTCAAGGCTTTAACTAGTTCTCATTTAACTAGTCTAACTAACTCCATTATTTTTACTACAATTGTCTCCCATTCTTCAATATCATTTTCTTACAAATTCTAAGTTATTTTCGAAATTTTCAAAGTCATTTGTAACAATTCTCCACCATCATTTGATTCTTATCTCTAATTTCCATTCATCAATTTGTCTGTTAAGTGGCATTTTTCCTAGTACAATAATACTCAACATTTTTGGAAAATGTCCCCATAATTCACCAAAAAAATTATAAATCAATACATAAATTCTCCGCATTAGTTTTTCAATACAATTAATTCATAATACTCACATGATCATATTTATAATCAATTATACCCGACAATTGTCAATTAATGCATGTATAGTCATTTTAATGTGTGCAAAATTTAAATTCACATATGTGTATGCTAACAATATGCATAAGCATGAGATGCATTTTTCTTAGTCTATCATTGATCTCAAATATACCGTATCTTAGGGTTTTAACCCTTAGTATGGAAAACGGGATGTTACATGGATGATCTAGAGGAAGAAATTTCCTGTGGTCATCAGACTAACATGTTTTATCCACATTTGGAAGATAAAATACATCAAAATCATTGCAATAATAGGGACAAGCCAATTTCCCTACTGTGCTCCATCTAGACAACATAACATATGCTAAAAAATCACTAATAGTCTACATCAAAGCTGCTCTTAACACAAAATTTTGTTTCAGAGACATATCATATGTCTCCACACCATATTCCTAAAAATGATGCAATTCAAATATCAACAGTTGTAAGAATACATCAATTTTTTGCTTCGGATTTGTAGGACTTGGCACAATCAATGTCCAGAACATATATGCCTCATTTATACACATCCATGGCCACAAATTATAAGGAGAAATTATGATTGGTCTTAATGAATATTGTTGGTCAGATTAACCAAAAGGTTGGAATCCATGCATCATAAATCCCAACTTAACATTTCCACTTTCAAATGTAACCCATAATGAGTGTTATTGAAATGTTTCCATGCCAATGCATCTGATGGATAACTCATTATTCCATCTTCCTACTCATGTTCATTTTTCAATTTCATGTGAGATGTAGTAACATCAGAAGCATATAGTTTTTGAAGTCTCAGAGCTAGCGGGAAATAATGCATCCGCTTTTAGGATACTAATTTATATTTCATAAAATGCTTTCTAGGCTTGAACCTAAATTGACCACAAAATTTGCACTCTTGTAATTTCACATCATCTCCCCAATACAACATACATTCCAATTTGCAACAATCAATTTTTTCAACAAGCAAACCAAGACCCCTAATAAGTTTTTTCATATTGTAAAAACTATCATCCATTGTATAATCAAGAGATAATGATTCATTGTACCATCCAAGAATTTTATTAAAACTAAGATCAGAAATATGTCGTTCATACTTTATGTTCAATATTCAAGCAATTGAAGACAATTAAGCCATTGTCTCACAATTTGGTTATAATTCTTAGTTTGCTGAGTGTAGTAAGTCGAAAAATTGTTTTGTATGTGAGTTTAGTTCTTCTTCAAGATTTTCTATATTTTCCTGAAAGGTATAAATAGCTGCATCATAAACCATTTGCATGTAAGTATTTTTCAGTTGCACCACATTATTTGTTCTAAATCCAATCCCCCTTCAAACCAGTCCACATTTACTGACGAGTTTACTTCATTAACCCTTGAGGTGTTACAAATCAATGGCTTCCTATGTCGTGTCTACTCAAAATAATTTGCAACAAACCTTTTTCTCAGCAAAATGGCCATTCACTTCATCAATAGGAAGGAATCCAATTTGTTTGCACTTTTTACGTTGACATCTGATCTTTAGGTCATCCATATATGCAGGTTGCGAATATGCATAATATATAAAAGCTTCAACTCCCTCAACAAACTTAGGATTAATGAAACCATCAAGTGTTAATCGTTTATACATCCAAGATCTATCGACATTACTCATTTCTACAAAATTGTTAATTTAAAAAAGTGATTTCATAGTTAGTATCCTTCATGTCCCCTAATTTTACAGAACATTTAAACTTTACACAACATCCTTTAAGTATTATTCAATTGAATTTATCACCTATAATTGATTTCAATACTATGGTATATGGCATTGTTTACACCTGTGAATCAAGAAAGCAAGTTCTCACTGTGACTCCTAGGCTCATGGAATTTTTCACCGACAAGCCTTACGGGAGCTAGATCACAGGTTTCCAACCTATATATTGTCCTAGGGGTTTATTATGTAAAGAACTGTCATGTCTATTAAACCCATGAATTTCTTGTGTTAATACTAAGTTTGAGTTAATCACATTGAAGTTGAAGTATTTATATTTGAATTAATCACCTACAATTGATTTCAATACTATGGTACATGGCATTGTTTACACCTATGAATTAAGAAAGCAAGTTCTTACTGTGACTCTTAGGCTTATGAAAATTTTCACTGATAAGCCTCACAGGAGTTGCATTATAGGTTTCCAGCCTATATACCGCCCTAGGGGTTTTTTATGCCTAAAATGATATCATTACCTATGGAAGGAAATAACTCCATTTTGAATTTTGAAATAATCACCTAATTATCATCGAAATCATTAATACCAAACCTTAATCTAACTTACTCTACCACATATCTTTCGAAACATAATAATTAATGCAATCCTCAATCACAATAACATAATACTCATAAGACATTAACACCAATGTAATATGAAACCTACATACAATTTAAAATGTGTGAATACTACAGCTAGAATACCCTAAACATAACATATGTACCATAATTATATGTCAACAATCACACCATTTTACAACAATTAAGCATACATAATCCTCCATATTTGAACAACTTACGCAACATGCAATAAATCATATAAATTGCATTCAAATTCTCAATAATAGAGAAAAAGCAAATTCTAACAACCCTAATTGATATACACAACTTGTTTCTTATAAGAATCATACCTTAAACTCTTTTTGTTATGAAAAATTGATCAGTTGCTACCTAATTTTCTACTAATGATGATATATAACTACTATTTTTTTTCCTCTTAGAATTTGTTTCTTCTATATCTCCCATCATTTCTCTAGATGTTCTCTCATCTTTCATATGTTCTTTTTTATAAATCGTTGACTAAGTCTGTACAATTTCCTTTTAAAAATGGTTCCATGACTAGTTCGATCAACCGGTATCTCTGAAATTCCAATTTGATCAATCAATGTTTCAATAAGTTGATTTTGCCTTTAAAAGCTTAGTTCAGTTAACCAATAGCCTATTCTTAATAAATCTCCCAAACTAATGTAAAAATGTATAAAAACTAGCCTCAACCAAAATTAGTCTATTCTTCACTATGCTCACAGCTAATCAATTCTAAACCTCCCAACATCATAATCAATTTTAGAAAATGATCAAAAACTTCAAAAATTCACATATAATGAAGTCCAAATATCTGGAATAGAAATAATCATAGTAATGCATAAATATATAGTTTGACATTTTGTTTTTATTTTTTAAACTTTCGTAGTTAAGAAAATGATGTGGGCTTTTGATTTTCTATTTTTTTCAAACCTAATTTTTATTCATTACACATATATTATATTATTATTTGGTATTAATTACAAATAAAAATTTATGAATATTATTATTTAAAATGTAATTGGTTCTTTTTTTATTTGTTATTATTAACAATTAATTTAATGACTATCATATAATATAAAATTAGTTATTCAAATATTTTAAAAATCATTTATCTTTAATTATTGTATAGTATAGCTGTTATTAATAATTTTCTAAAAATATAAATACAATGACATTAACAACTACAAAAATTTTCATTTAAAAAATAAATTCATGAAAAGCGAACAAAAAATGAGTGAAAGGAAAAGTTCTTTAAGATTTTGTTTCTTTTTTGGCTCCATGTTATTTATGAAAATAGGAAAAAATTCATTTTGATTCTCTATTTTCGTTTTTATCATAACATAATTTCATTACTTATTAACTAAATATTTTTTAGTTGCTTAATATTAAGTAATAATAAAAAGTTATGGCCCTCGTAATTATCTTTTGTAAAATATTTAAAAATGTTTAAAGTGCTTTTAAATTTAGATTGTTCTGTAAAAATTGTTTATAAAGAATATTTCCAGGATTAAGTTCATATTAAATATATCTTAATAATAATAATAAATATTTTAAGAATAAACTTATTTTTTAATTTTATTTCTTAAAGACATTGTTGTTAACAACCAGTTAAGTTTTCATATTTTTTAAAAAAATATATAATCGCAAAAAAGTAAAAAGTAAAAATTGGAATGAAATATAAGTTTGGAATAAGTAATGCTTTATTATGTAAACTTTTAAATTTGTAATTTTGTAGATTTTAAATTTTTATAATTTTCATTAGAGTAATAACATACTTTAAACCTTGATAAAAATGGATGAATTATTTTGAAATTCTAATCGAGATGAACTTTTGATAGAACTTTATTTTATTTGTCTCTTTCTGGGCTTTTTTTCCTTCTTTTATACAATGTTTAAGATAGGGCAAAGCTAAATTTTTAATAAGTAGAGAGACAGAGTGACAATGCGTCGTAACGCTAGTAAAAATAAAATAACTATACCTACTACTATAACAGTGGTGAGTCTACATTGATCCTACAAAGAGTATGTGTAAAGTTTTCAAAATGAAAGTAACTAGTGTTTAGGTTTAACAAGGGGGTTTGGATTTTGAAATAAGAAATAAAATGAAACTAGACTAATAAAAACAAATTAAAGACTAATTGAACCGGGTCCCTACCAAATTCTCCACTTTTATAATTTTTCGTATTTTTTCTTTAATTTGTTTTTATTAATCTAGTTTTATTTTATTTTCTTATTTCAAAATCCAAACCCCCTAAAGAAAACATGCAAAAAATGATAAAAGTGGGAAATTTGATAAGGACCCAGTTCTTTGATTCAATCTCAGTCTACACCCTAATTAAACATATTTCATTCATTTGTTGTTCTCTAACCTCTCCTAGCAACTATTAATCGTGAGTTAATAATTAACCCAAGTTTTTCCCTTAGACGTGTTTATTTAAAATAAGAACGTTAATTAAACCCAACCACTGAATAACCTAGGCTACAATTTCTAGATTTAATTAGGCAGTAGCATTACGAATTAGAAAACTGATTAATTAAGATAACAACCACATACAATGCGTCATTTAACTTAGATCATGTTATCCCTAATGATTATGAATCATTAGTCGCTACACATGAATTCGAATAGAACAATTACGGATTATATCGAAATTCTAGCAATGAGTTTGCAAATAAACAATTCAATGAATGTATTTAAATCATTTGTTTACAATACCCAATGGGTTCATACACAAATAATCGAACAATAACGAGAATAAGATTATCCATTCACAAAACCCAAATCAAATAACATAGAATAGCATAATCAATTTCTAATGAGAGAAAGAAACAAGAAAAATAGTGAAATACACTTAAACCTAATTGTCGGTGTCGACGTCACGTCCAAACCGGTATCGAGACGTCTAGTCCTTCATCAGTCTCTCCCAAGAAAATGCTTCAGCCCCATATTATCCTAGCCGAAACCCTCCTAATCTACTGCGCCTCCTTTCTGTTCTCTCTCGCCAGCTATTGTTCTATTTAACTAAATTAATTGTTGGTCCAAGCATACTATTCACGCCCTCTTTCAAAACCCCACGCTTCTGCTATTGTTATTGGACAAACATCTACATTTCATGTATAAAGTTAGCATGAAATACAGACACTATTGTGCTTTAAGTAAAACACATGGTCTGCGTTTAATTCCCTTAGCTGTGCATTTTGTTGCCCCCTGCCTATCAACATTTGCACCCACGTCATTTTATTCATGCTTTGGGCTACTGTGTTACTTCTTATCTTAAATTATTGTTTTGTCCTCCTTGATTCCAACTTTTTTATCAGTGCGTTTTGGTGTTTTATCCGAGTAGCTATAGTTTTCTTCTCACCTTGGTGTCGTTTTATTGTTGTTCATCATTCTTTAAATTCATGCTATTGCAATAAACATGCACATCTTTCTAGTTCCTTATTTTTCTAGCTCCTTGTCAAGACCAACTATGGTTTTTCTTCTTTGTGTTTTCTTTTTTTTTTCCTATCTTCTTATTATCTTTTAATTTTCTTCTTCTTGCTTCACAAAGACAAGTGAAAATTAATCTTCAGAAAATGGCCCAATTATTGGACTTTCGACTCACTTTAACTTCTTTGCTTCCAAATTGTGCATAAAACCACATATGAGTCAAAGTAAGTATCTTAAGCAATTTCAAGTCATTAATCGCTAAGTGTTATGGAATAATTATACAATCAATTAAGCACATATCAATTTCTCCCATAGTTAACTTTTAGTCGTCCTCAGGCAAAACATCAAAATTAAGCTCAATGACCTAAAAACATTTACTCAATTCCCATATGTTCCAAGAATACATAATCATAACCAAAGATGAATGAATTTCAAAAATCATAGCAAAAATTTAACATCCTAAGCTTTTACCTATGATCAATCAACATTTAATATCTTTAAAAACTAAGTCATCTAATGGTAGACTTGGAAAATGTGTTTAAACAAGATATGTTGATGGGTATACTCAAATACCATTCATGATCATGACAATCCATAACTTTGTATATCATTTCATTTCTCCACCACTAAAGGTCACATACAAAATCATGAATCAAATGACTTTTCAAGGTTGTAAGGTAAAGGTAAGGTGAGATGTATTTGGGTCAAATAACATGAAAGCCATTAAGTTAGTTAAACAAAGCAACACTCAATGTGGCATCAAGTGAATAAGTTAACACTCATAAAAAATGAGCGTCGTCAACTATGACGAGCACAACATTTATATTTCACAATCTAATTCAACTCTCTCACACAAACCACATGAAGCATATATCAATTCGAAGGAATCATTCATAAAATTGATAACAATATGTTGAAACCACAAAAGAATTAACCTTCCAGGCCAACTTCTACCTCATATTTTACATACTCCAATAACACGTGTATTACAACTTTAGGAGGATGCATTTATCATGAATAACTTTGCAAACCACATATGCATTTCTTCTTCCATACATTTTTGCAAACTTTTTTTTTCTGTTCTTTTCCCTTTTCTTTTCTCTCTTCTTTCTTTCTTTCCCTTTCTTTTCTTTTCTCTTATAAAAATTAAAATAAACTACATCAATATGGGAACTTCTATCGATAAACTAAAAACTTATTTATTCTGCCATGCGTTCCCGCATTCATTACTGACTGGAATGTTCTTCCGTCGCTATATATATTCCGTTGGAAATTTTGATGTGAAAATTCCGTCACTAATTACTAATTTTCTTGTAGTGTTCTATGTACAAATGAATATTGCATATATTTAAAATAAAATGAAGATGAAAAAAATTTGAATTTATAGGAGAAAGGATAAAGGTCACTTTAGCAACCCGTCAAGTTGAGACTGGAGGACGGTGAGTGGAACTTGTCTTGATGGTGATTTTGTATATCACACCATAATGTTAATGGAGTCGTTATTAGAACTTGTTGTTCATTGAGGAGAGATTTGAGCCATAACGATTCATCAGTTTAATTGGCAATTTTTTTGTGTTTACTTCGGTAGATATCTTGAAAATAGTAGCTAGGTTGCCTTCTAGCACTCCAAGAAATCAGATTGTTACAAAGACAAATTGCATAATCATTAGTTGATCGTTGCATTCAATTTCAGGACAAAAGAATTGGGTACGCTTTCTGCTATACAACGATCTCTTTCAAATACTTCAGTTGATAATTCCCACTCAAATTTCTCTATACCGCTTTCTATTCTCTCAATCAAATCATCTCACTCGTGTCATAATATCTAATCCAACTTCGTACCACCAATCTGATTATGGCTATCCTCTCCTTCGAATTCATCTTTAATGCCACCAGAAATCTTATCGCACACCACTTCCAATTAATTCAAATCTCGCCGTTGATCTAAATTTGTCTCATTCTTCTGCTACTACTCCTCTTCCTACACATATATACTTCCATATTAATTAATACTAATTCTCTTCAATAAAAACCAAAAACCTTTAATTAGCTTATTGTTATCTAGAACGGAGAGGGGCTCTGGCTACAAAATTTAGTACCCTTCTCTAAAATCAGACATGAAAGTTGATTCGAAGACCTCAAAACGACAAAGATCATCGATAATAAATGAATCAATACAAGAAGATTTACACAAGGCATTGCCTATACTGAAACTTTTAGTTCAATCATCGAATATAATAATACTATACCGATTGTTGTTGCGACTGCCATTATGTAAAATTGTCACTTAAAGAATCAGACATTTCAAGAACTTTTCATGGTTTTATATGTTGGACAATTTTGTCCTTCTCCACAATATTGGGCAACTATTAATTGTACTTTCGATTTTTTAATAAATTATTGGTTAAATTACGTAATTTGATCGAGTGTCGGTGATCGACCTCCGCGGAGGTCCCGGGAGATTGGGGCTCGTTTTAGCCTTGGAAACTGCTTCAGAACATCAAATGGAACCAAAATTAGGTATTCCGCATTTCCTTCATTTTTAACCATTTCATGAAAGATCTGAGACACGTGATAAGGTTTATCCTACGTGTTACACATGGTATCAGAGCGGTTACGTGATCGGTTTGTCGAAAACGAAGGTTTTTCGATTTCCATTCATTATGGTTGTCATCAGTTTTTGATTTGTTTTCAGTTTTTTTTGTGTGTATGATTACGTAAAAGTAGTATACATAAGGTTAGCTATGAAAAAAGGTCGAAAATAGGCCAAAAAGAGCGAAAAATTGGATCCTAGGATGTCGAAAATTGCCCTCCCCGTCAGAGGGCGATGCACCGTCAGGCGTGTGCTAGTACCATCGGGAGTGGTGGCACACGATTGGCTTATGCAAGTGGCTCCATGCATTGAAGGATGTGTTGCACGCACCTCACACGGCGTGCTCTCCCATGTACCCACATTGGGCGCAACACATGGATGGCAAGGATCAAGAAACGTTGCACGAGCCATACAGTAAGCGTGCGCAGCACGCTCCAAACGCTTTTGGCCCACGTCTGTGCACAATGCACGCACGCCCCTTATTCACGTGTAGGCTGACACCAGCACACAGTATTGTGTTGACGTCAGCTCTACAGTACTGCTGACACCAGCACCAGAAAAAAAAGGAAAATTTTTAGAATCCCGTAATGATGCTCCTGGTCCTTTTAGGTCACTTTCTAGGTTTGTGGAATTTTTGAAGTAGTTTTTCAATTTTTTTTTTATTTATTACGTTGGTAATTGGATTCTGGAAAACTTTTTAAAGCCTTTTAAAGCTAATTTTGAGTGCATTTTTGTACTCAGAACTACGCATAAGGGAGACATTTAAAGTTCTATGCCTCGTGCGGTAGGTTCGGTATTCGAGAATGTATGATAGTCACTATCATTGAGAATTTTTTTAAAAATAAAAGTCTCAAATAAAGTTTAAAGACGATGTTTTCAGTATCAGTATGTGATTATTTGATTGTGAATCTAGTTTTTCAGTTATAATTGATTTTCACATACTCTATGCCCATATAGAATGTGAAGATGAAATAGAGATGTCTCCCTTGTGCTTGTGGTCTTTTCAAGTACTGGTAAGATTGTAGTCACCATAGTGGCCTTTTACGTCAGTATTTAGATTATACCGCGTGCATGTTGGGGGATGTCTCTGGTCTCTTGTTTGGTTATTCTTGTTGGGCCCCGATTCCTTTTTAAGCATGTTTAAATTATTTTGAGGTTTTAGTTTGATAATTTGTTTATTTGGTTGGAATAAATTGAGGATTTTTAATAGCTTATGTTAAGAAATATGGAATGGGAATAGATCGAAATAAAACTGTTTGTGTTTAGCTATGACCAATGTGGAGTGCTCTGAATGAATATAGGATGAAATAGGAGGAAATATGGGGACATATATGATGAAAATGATGTTGATCATGTATTGTGACTTGTGAGATTGAAGTGATAACTGCGATTTTGAGTTGAACGCGAGTGTTCGGTGTTGATTGTTTGAAGAAAAGAAAGAATAGGAGGAGAAGAATGAGACAAAATGTATAAGTCGGTTTGGAAGGAATAAAGTGTGTTATGAAAAGAGTTAGGCCGTGCGATTGCGCTGGCCGAGCGATTACGCTGGCCGAGCGATGGCGCTGGCCTATCGATCGCGCTGTCCGAGCGATCGCGCTGTCCGAGCGATTGCACTGGCTGAGCGATCGCACAGCCTAGCAACCGCGCCAAGGTGAATTAGTTCAGAAATAGTGTAAGGTGACTAGATGTGTCTAGAGACAAGCATACCTTATGGACTGTATTGTGATTCAATGGGTGTGAATGTTTGGAGACACTATGGAGACTTAGATGATGTAAATCGTTAATGTTGATCGGTAATGATATTTTGATAATGCTACCAAATAATATTGTGGCTTGTGTAATGATGCCGAACGATAATGCTATTATGTGGTAATATCGATCAATAAGGCGGCTAGGTGATGATGCCTAATGAATCTGGTAATGTCGATCGGTCAAGATAATAATGATGTCGATACCGATCAATCATGTTGTGAGATAATGATGCCGATCTGATTTGATGATCGGTGGACAGCTCGGTGACATGTGAAATGTTTTGTCCACACTTTGGAGGTCTACTTGATGACAC
>JANZXV010000008.1:26886490-26898025 GCA_027576455.1 Erythroxylum roigii
TCCCGTCATGTGTCGCGAGCATCCACTGTCCAAGTACCAATGGTGCTTGCTGCTTCTTCCAAGGAAGGATATCTGCAAGAGATATTATTTGCTTTTTAGGTACCCAAATTTTCTTAAGTCCTTTGGGATTAGTTCTAGCATATGTCATACTATGATGATGATGCAACTGATGAGATTTCTGATGATAATGTGACTGATGAGATTTCTTTTTACGAGGAATCGACTTCTTTTTCTGCTGAAAATGGTTGTTAGTAAACCCTAATCCAATTTTATCACTAGGGAGTCTATACTTCCCTAACATGTCGTTCATTTTCCTTGTACTCTCAGTAAATGTTGCTAGATCAGCTGAAAGACTATTAATTCTTAGCTTAAGCAGATTGATCTATTCAGATCTATCTACAACTCCCTTTTTCTTTATCTCGTCTACTTGCTTCTTTAAGCAGACGTTCTCTCTTTCTAACTCTTGTGTATTTTTTAAACATTCTACGTACTTTTTCTTTAATAGTTTATAATGGTTTAGAATAGCATGAGAATCTTCTAATAGTTCCGAGTATTCATCTTGTAATTAACTAAAATTTGAAGTTACCTCCTCATCACTTTCTTCTTCAGCTACTAGGCAAATATTTGCTTGTTCTGATGTCTCTGAGTCAGTATCTGATTTAGACGAATCTAGATCTTCCCAGGTTGCCATTATGCTTTTCTTGCCTTCTCTACTCTACTTTGGCTTTCTTTTCAGTAATGGACATTCTGACTTGTAATGTCCCAGTTTATTACACTCATAGCATATGACGGAAGTCTTCTCAATCTTCCCATCATCTTTGCTATTCTTCTTGAAGGAGGAATTTCCTTTAGTCTTTTTCTTCCACATACGTCTGATCTTCTTCGAGATAAAGGATAACTCATCATCTTCTTCGCTTGACTCTTGATCTGATTTAATGGAGTCATTGTCTTGGACTTCCTCAATCTTTAGTGCTTTTGATGATGAATTCTTCTTCCTTTGATTCTTGTGATTCTTCTATCTGGCCTTCAATTCAATCGATTTATCCCGTCTGGGCTTGTCTTCAGCATCGAGTTTGACTTCATATATCTTCAGGGATCCAAGTAATTCATTAAGCTTCAGCACGCTCAAATCCTTGGCTTCTTGTACAGTTGTAACTTTTGGTCTCCATCTTTTCGGTAGACTTCTTAAGATCTTTCGAACGTGATCTTGGTTGTCGTAAGTTCTACCGAGAGCTTTCAGTCCATTGATGATTGTTTGAAATCTTCCAAACATATGATCGATAGACTCTTCGTCCTTCATCTTGAACAGCTCGTACTGGTGTACAAGAATGCTTATCTTGGACTTCTTTACTTGATTTGTACCTTCGTGTGTGATGGATAGCATTTCCCACATCTCCTTCGCAGTATCGCATCCGTGAACTTTATTGTACTCACTTCTGCTTAAGGCACAACTCAAAAAGAACTTAGCCTTCGAGTTTAGTTGGAATCTCGCCTTTTGACCTACAGACCATCTGATTCGTAGAATAGGATTACCTTCTTCATCTACCGGTGTGTACGATCCATTTTCTATTATATCCCAAAGATCGATATGAGTAGATTCGATGAAGAGCCACATTCTGTCTTTCCAGTAACGATAGTCTTCTCCATTGAACACAGGAGGGGTAGTGACTGAGGCACCTTCAGCTATGTATATGTGTGATTCCGCCATGGATCTTTATCTATACTTTGTTACGGTGATTCTTGGACATCAAGCTCTAATAGCAATTGAAGTAAATCACACGTTAATATAGACTTAATACTCTATATACAAATGCACAAGAAGGAGGGGTTGAATTGTGTATTCTTTTTCAATGATCTCCTTTTTTAAGAATTTCTTTAAAACTTGCTTTTTCTCAAACTATTGAAATATAGTAGTATGAAGTATTGCAAGTTATTTTCTAAATGCTTGAATGAAATAGTAAAAGCAGTAGTTGAGAGTTGAGAGAGAGTCGGCACAGCAGATTTATACTAGTTCACCCCAAACCGTGGGCTACGCCCAGTCCTTAGAGATCTTTCTGAGATTTCACTATACTTCGCAAACTTACAAGTATTCTTTGACTCCGAGCCTCTTCATGTATCTGACAACAATTATTCTTTCACACTTAGTCTCTTCAGGCTATCTGCTTTTTTTCTTTCAACTGAAAGATATTTAGAGCCTTGTTACAGATAAGAATAGCTCTATGTTTAGCATAATGAAACTTCTAGCTTTTTGAATCTCACTAACTCTTCTGAAAATCTCTAGCTTTTTCGAAAATCTCTAACTTTTGCAGTTTTCGACTCCGACTCGTATTTATAGCCTTCGTCTTCAACCGTTTCTTGAAAACCGCTTTTTTCTTCTTGTTTCTTGATCTTTAAAGAATCAGTTATTCAGTTGAGTTCTGTAATTAACTCAAGCTGGTTAGACATCTAACGTGGTATCGGATTTTCCGTCTCATTTTATCATCTCACTTTTGGTTTGCGCTTCCGTCTCATTTTTATCTTTGCGCTTCCGTTTTATTTTTGGCTTTGCGCTTCCGTCTCATTTTTGTCTTTGTGCTTCCGTTTCACTTTCTTTCTGTCTTCCGTCTCACTTTTCTCTTTTATTATTATTTGGTCTTCATTAAAATTATTGAACGTAAAGTTATTTTGACTTAACAATTTCTTTATATTAATTAATTCCATTTCTTTTTTCAAAAAGAAAAAGAAGATGTTCAATTATAAAAGACGTACAACTGATTGTAGTTTTTGGTTTTTTAAAACAAAAGTGAAAGCTTGTGGGAATTTGTGGATAGTAATTAGGTTGAAAGAATTGAATGATCTACATGTGCTTGAGGTCTTCTCAGGAAAGGCAGTCCCCGACCAGAAAGTGTTTTCGGTGCACTAAAGCCAGGGATAAATGTGCTTTCCCCCCAACAAAGAACCTGCCCTAACGAGGCCAGAAATTTTGGTTATACTTTGCTACAAATCGATTATACAAACCAAATGTGGGGAAGGGTGTATTTATTTTAGACTATAAAGTAGAAAATTTTATTCGTAGCAATTATTTCACCAATAAAGTGGAGGCGTGAAAGCAAACGGTGATTGAGGAGGCAAGTCGCATTGGGAGGGACCCATGATATATAACAAAACAATGGCTGCATAAAATCTGTCGGAAGGAAGGGAAGGCCAGGCTGTACTCCACAGTGTCTAGGCCACCTCCTAAACGGACAATCAACCCCCCAACTGCAAATATAGGGTAGAAGACTTGTTATTGATTTCAATAAAAATTAAGGCCCCCCTCCCTACAGCCTACTGCTCACGGGTCATCCCGCAACAAAAACGCTCTAGAATTGGTGGTAACTGTAAGAGTATATTATTCGTTCCAGCAAGCAAATATAATACGTGCATAAGCTAAATTACGTTGCTCATAAAAGTTAAAATTATCTATTTAGAGTCACTTTTCATGACATGACATTGTTAAATTCGGACATCGCCTTTATTGGCCGCTTTATAGTTGATAATGCCAACATAAACTACGAGTTCGAACTGCCCCAACTGCCTACGAAAGGAACAACAGCCGACTCCTACATAAACAGACATAATAGTAATAAATTTATATGTAGAAGGAGACAGGGAGAATGGTCAACTCCACTTAAATGGTCAATTCCAATCAGTTCATGAAAATGCCCCCAAAATCAATCCAACAATCCTAAATTTCCCCACCTTTAAAAATCGCCTTGCAAGTTGCAAACTTGATAAACAAAATATCAAACACAAAAAAAAAAAAAAAAAAAAAATTTTAATAAACGTCAAATAATTGAATAAAGAAAAAGAACACATTGATTGACCACTATATCCCCCAATCTCAAAGAGTGCACTGTCACACTGGTTACTTACGCTCCCCGTGCTCGCTTTGAGCTGTAATCAACGACTCACCACCGCGTCTTTGTTTCATTATTTTATTTGCAATTCTCGTCCATTCTCTTTGTTGCAATGAGGACATCTAGGGTGTAACTGTCCTAGGTGGGGTCCTGGACTCGGGAGGAGGCGTATGACCGTCTGATCCTTTAGACGGATCATCAGACGACTGGCGTAACCCATCATCAGTCTCTCCTCCTCTGTTGATGTCATCAATCATTCTCACAACCTCCTGCATGGCTGGTCTTTGATCAGGCACCGTTGACACACACGTCATAGCTATTTGCAACAACTGGACCATCTCTTCCTCAATGTTATGGTGCCTCATCAACTCCACATCGAAGACCTCAGCCGTCCATTCCTCGCGAACCACCGACTGAACCCACCTAGGAAGGTCAATGCCTTGGTCACCCAATGATGCCTGATTGGGTGCTTTCCCTGTCAAGAGTTCTAAGAGCAACACCCCAAAACTGTAAACGTCGGATTTGAATGTGGCCTTGCGGTTCTCCACAACTTCTGGAGCTCGATATCCGGCCACACGGCTGGCCGGCATGGAGCTTCCAAAGAGCGGATTCAGACCAAAGTCGGACAAGGCTGCGTCATGGTCAGGGCGGAGAAGGACATTGGAGGATTTAATGTTGCCATGCACCACTTTGCCTACAAGGTGGAGGTGGGCTAGCCCTCTTGCCGCACTTGCTGCTATTCTAATCCGCTTGTCCCAATCCAGCGGTGTGTGACCTGATCCCCTACTACCTATGATTCATTATTACAGTGTTAACTCAATCCCTACCTTAAACATATGATTCTGGTTATCAAATTTCACGAGCATAAAAAGGAAAATACATTTCATGCCAAGTGGCCAAACCCTGAGACGAACTTAAATGGTCTTCTTCCTAAATATAGCCAGAGTTATAGCAATTACAGTGAAAATAAAATTTATTTAGGAAAAATATGTGAAAGCATGTACATGAGCGGTCAATAGGATCCTTTAAATGAATGGTCAACAACAGCCTCAAAAAGAGAAATTGTGGGAGTCCACTGGCCTTAACAGAGCTTTTGCAGGTTAGTGAAACACAGCTCATGAAGAATACACTGAATTCAAAAAGGGTTCCTATTCCTAGGGTAAAATTAAAGCAAATTTTACTCTTCTTTTTACAATCTCGAAACACAATGATGACATCAACTAAGTAGGTGATGGTGCAAATGATAGGGTTTGAGTAAAAGTAGAGAAACAATTAAGAAAAGAAAGGAATCACACAACCAATACCGGACGACAGCCACAGCCAGTTTGGCGTGGTTGCCACTCTAAGAATGTTCAGCAAATTACATATAAGCAAATTTCCCTGTATTATTATTGATCAACCTATCTATCCAAAAATAAATCTCCTTGTATTATTATATGATGATGCTACATCGTTTACATGTGAAACTAACTATAATAACAAAAATGAGAGAAACTGGAATTCAGACACCAACGAATTAGGCCAAGTATGTTAGCACATGGTTGACTATAAACAATTTGGAAATTGAGAAATTAATTTAAGCAGATGAAGATTGGGAAAAAGCTAAAACGAAACGAGAAATGAAGGAATCAAAAACCTTACCGTGAAGAATAGCAGACAAGCTACCAGCAGCCATGAAATCGTATACGAGCAATTTCTCATCCTTGGAATAGTAAAAAGCTCTCAAAGCAACCACATTGTCATGCTTAATCTTTCCCAAAACCTCCATTTGCATCTCAAACTCACGCTTCGTCACCACAACATCCTTGAGCCTCTTAACCACCACGGTGGTGCCTTCCTCAAGCACCGCCTTGTACGATGTCCCAACGCTTCCTTTACCCAAGACCTCTGCAGATGCCCTAAGCAAATCTTCCAAATCAAAGCTATAAACCCCTCCTTCGAAGAACACAAGCTTGTTCCTTTCCACCTCCGCAGACCCACCTGTAATATCGTCCTTCGAAGACGACGTCCCTGCCTCCGCCTGCGCCGCCCTTGTTCCGACGGGCGGTTTCGGAGGCTTCGCCGGCTGTCTGCGACGTTTTCTCCTCAAGCACAACAGTAACAGTAGTAGAAGTAGCAGAGCTGCTAAAGCTGAACCAACTGCAATCAAAACAATGGCGGTTGTTGAAAGCTTCTTGGATTTCTTACGGCGAGGGGTCGCTGGTGGAGACTCTGACGGTGATGGGGCTGGAGACGGGAAAAATGGGCTGCACGGGGGCAATGGTCCGCCACAGAGATGTACGTTCCCTGCGAATGAGGACGCCGGGAAATTGGCAAGAACCTTGGGGATAGACCCGTTTAGATTGTTGTAGGAGACATTGAAGCTTGTCAAATTAGGAGGGTCTAGACTTGGCAAATCACCAGAGAAATGATTCTTCTGTAAAAAAAGTCGAGTCAAGCGGGTCAAATTGTTAACAGAGAAAGGGATAGAGCCATTGAAATTGTTGGAGGAAAGATCAAGACGGTTTAAACGAGTTAACCGAGTCACAGTCGGAGGGAAGTTGCCAGAGAGGTCGTTGTTTTGGAGGAAGAGGCTACGGAGAAACGTTAGGTTGGAGAAATCGGAGGGAATTTCCCCGAACAGACGGTTGGAACGGAGACTCAGAACACGGAGCTGGGAGAGCCTGCCTAGCGTGTTGGCCGGAATACGTCCGACAAAGCCAACTCCAGGAAGGCGGAGAATGACAACAGAGGAGTTGGTTGAATCGCAAGTGACGCCCACCCAGGTACAAGCTGACTGAGATGAGTTCCATTGAAGGCGATTAGAGTGAGGGAGTTGAGAGAGGAAGGCAAGAAGGGCTTGCTTGTCTTGTACGGGCTCTGATCGAACTCGAACAACATTATTATCGAGACCCATTACTAACACAAGCAGAAGAAGAAGCTTAACAAAGAAATCAAAAGGGAGACCCATTAAGCAAGGCAACAGAGGGCAACAGATATTTAGACTTTTAATTTCTAAAGGGTGATATTGCTTCTGATGGGAGGCTTCTGACGCCTGTTTCCACAAAAAACAGAGCCCCCCGTAGCCATAAGAGAGACAGAAAATAAGGAGTAACAGCAGAACTGTTGTTATAGAAAGACTGGGGGGTGGGGAGTTTTGTCGAAGAGTATCACGAGGACACAAAAGCAACAAAAAGCTGAGAGAGAGAGAGAGAGACACACACACCACTACACCAGTAGCAAACGTTTTTTTCACTGCGTTCGGTTTTTATTGTTTCGAAAATAGTTTTAAGGGCATTGGCGGATAAGGCGCGTGGTGTTGGTTATTGCAAAACGGTGGGCCTCATTCGTATCTGCTTTTAGTAAAGTCGAACAGACGTTAGAGAATTGATTTAGAAACGCTTCTTCTCCATAGCGCGTGCGATAATGTTGCGGTAGTGAAACGGATCCGACCCATGGACATGAGGCTACGACAGAGTCCAATACAGTAAGTTCTTTACAAATGTGGCGAGAAAGGGGTCGGGGAGTGGCATATACTACATTTATGATGTGGGATATTGTTTCCTGCTCTCATTTGCGGACAGGAATGATGCAGGCTATGCGTTAATCAAATGGACCCAGGCAAGGTGGTCTGATAAGTCTCTCCGTTACTCGATGGATAGATGGTCAAGGTAAAACCCCAATATCTATCATCAATGTGTAAGTGTGGGCAATTATTTGCACGTGGCAAAAAGGCATACTCGTGTATGTGTGGGCAATTCCTTAAACGTGGCAAAAGGGCATACTGTCTCTTCGCCGAAACACGGGTGGTGGCAAGCGGCAACATTGGTGGAGCTGTGGAGTGAATGACTTTGTCTAGTTGGCTCTCCATTTGGCGTGAACCTCTTTTAATTACCTTTTGAGTTGTATTTTTATTTTGTTTATTCCTTTCATGTCTGGATGTGCCTTAATTTAATAATCTATAATGATTTTATTATCTACGTGTAAGGTACAGAATGATCACTGACACTATCAGCCCAAATACGTTAATAGAACGGCCAAGATCCTTCTTGCGATAAACGCTAAATTGAAAAGTGCTCAACTAAACAGATATGTGAATACTAAACCTGAATATGGGGACAGGAGAAAATTTTGGCTCCTATTATGACATACACTGGTAACAAAGTCCACTATAAATAAACAGGTCTAAGGCATGGGAAAAGATTGCTTACATTTCTAGTGGAATCTTATAATTTGCAAGGCCACCTTGTATTATAGAGTAGACTGTCAGTCTAAAGGTTCCTTGTTTTTTCAATGTATATTTATCACATGGGAACGAAGTCTCATGATTGATGATTCCTTGTTGCCTTCTGTGGTAAACATTTTGCCTCGCATTTTTGTTTTTGATCTACAGTTGGTTGAAGCACGGGGAGTCGTAGTAATTCATGGGTCCTGCACAGAGACTGAGACAACACTAGAGACGTTTCGAAGGTTCAGTAATGGTGCGCTACTGGATTTTGACCTCTCATGGCTCCTTTTCCTGAATTTCAAGTCCACCATTTTTAGGGAAAATAACGGTTTGTTTTGTTTTTTTTAATTAATTGCAAATCTTATTTTAGTAGTAAGATAACTGCATTGTTTCGATTAAGCTTTTGTGGAATTCGATTCATTTCCTGAACTAATTACCAATTCCAGCTCTTTCCTCATCCTTAAACACTTGCCACCGTACGAACATGATAAATATTTTCTATTATTGTAGGTTACCAAATATTTTGCGCAACTACTAAAGTGATGTAATTGAAAATAAAGAACAACCTGATGCCGCCATTAATTTGAATGAGATAGCATTCAATGTGATTGATATCGTATTTATCTCTTCTCTTCAAACTTGTAGGGTTAGTTTCAAAGGATGCATGGTCAAAACAAACTGATCAAAAAGTCCAACATCTGCACTTGGTAGTTGACAAAGGACAATGAAGCCAGCTGCCATGGCTTAAACACATAAACATTAGGTTTCAATTATCCGGATTTCGGTTTCACTCTTTGGCTACCGAAAGAGGATAGGCAAGTCAAACCTGAAAAGTATCTCCTTCCACGTTTGAAATTGAAAAAGTTTCTGAATTCTGACGGACTTTGTGGCCATCTAGTTTACAATTAGTATTGTTGTTGAAAAGTGAGAATAGAATATACAAAAAAACTTCAATAGCATTTCAAGTTTCAATCTTACAAAGAAGAGATTAAAAAAATAGATATTGTTACTGATAATGTAGGTACTACCGAGTGTAGGGGTGAGCATTATTCGGGCCGGCCCGATTACCCGGCCCGAATTAATTCGAGTAATAAAATGCTAAAATACGGGTAAATCGGGTCGGGCCGGATAAGTTCGAGTAATGAAATTTCGGAGAACCAAATAAAATTTCGGGTAACTCAAAATTACTCAAATTACCCGATCGGGCCGGGTAAATTCGGGTAACGAAATTTTGGATTCGAGCCGGGTAAGATGAAATTTTTTTTGGGTAATTCAGGTTTTACCCGAACAGTGAAAATTTGGCCCGATTAACCCGAATGCTCACCCCTAACCGAGTGCAAGAATCGATTAAAATTTTTGTACCTTAGATAGTTAAATATTTGTTTAGAATTTAAACTCTATAAAAGGGAAGTCCTTTTAGTCTCTTCTTATATTAAGTATACCCTTAACTTTGAATCGTATTCAAGGTCGTTCTTAACATTTTATTGGCCCTGAGCAAAGTAAAACAAAAGGGCCTAATAAATCGACACTACATAAATATATAAACTTTAAATATGGAGCAATCGAACAACAATATTAGACTACAAAACAATAAGAGAATTGCACTAACAAATGTATATATGATCACGATTTATGAAAAACAATTTCTTTGTGCATTTCTAGATGCAAAATTATTAATAATATTATCAAAATCAATATTATCTAATATATTCTTCTCAATACATAAAATAGCTAAATGATTCAATTTTTTATGACATTGATGACCTCAAGTAGGATTTCAATAATTTTAACTTTAAAAAACTTTTCTTAGCTGATGCTACAGTCACAGGTATAGTCAATAGAATTCAATTAGCAATTGAAACATTTAGATAACAATTTACAGCTTTAAAAATTCTAAAATTTTAACTGATAATATTAACTCATTTGGCAAAGTTATTTGCAACACTTTTAATTTAGAAAAAAGATCATCTACGTAACACCCATATACTCCTACTCCTTAGGAGTATATGCAGTTGCCACATAAAATAGTACTAAAACAATCTAAAACATGCTAAAGCATTTCCAGAAACTCAAGTAACATACATTTCATTTCATAGTTTGGGTCATATTCAAATTATAACATACACATGGTACTTATCACATACAAGCCTTAAAATCCAAATCCAACCTGTATTAAAGTTATTACAATCCATTTTAAAAAAATCCAATATGTCTCATTGCATTAAATACAACTCAAAAACAAACTAAACATTTCCAAAGCAAAACACAATCTCCTTGGCCATTATGGTTGTCTTTGTCTAATTTTTAAACTTTCTTATCAGAACCTACACGGAGGTAAAACCACCATACTAAGCATAAAACTTAGTGGAGAAATAACTAAACAAGATATAATTTGGCGATTGTTTCTAACACTCGTTTAATATTCACATATACAGAATCAAATCACATCTAAAACAATCTTTAATTGTTCATATTAATGCGCAATCCAAACAACATGTATCTCATAACATAATATAATATATCAAAACAGGATATATTGGCTTCAGAGCAAAACTTATAAGTATCAGAAGAAAATACCATAATATTAGAACAAAACTTTAAAGTACCATAATAGAACTTGACTGTATCAAAACATTATCTGATTATATCATAACAGAACTTGGTTGTTTTAGAACAGAGCTTGATTATATCAGAACTGAGCATGTAACATAATACAAAACAAGTTAGCATGCTAATCCTTTTTACAAAAGTAGGTAATAGGATCATAATAGAAGATACCTATGTTTGGTATCTGAAATAGAAGAAGACACAGAAGTGTCTAAAATCAGAAGACACCGGAGGCACAGAAGACACCGGAGGCACAGAAGACACCAAAGTGTCTAGTCATGGAAGACACCTTAGTATATGGTTACAGAAGACACCTTAGTGTCTAGTTACAGAAGCAGCTGTAGATCCTTCTAGGAATGACTATTTCCCACGACTAGGACTTGGTAGTTTTAAAACAAAACATTTCATATTTTAGAATCACATGCAAAAGATATAATGCATAATATGTGTCTTTATTCCAATTTTCTCAAATTGAACATAATCTTTCATAACTAACAACTTAACATACCTCATGAACATAAACATTTGCAATAATGTACTAATAAATGCATCTAACAACTTAACATACCTCATGAACATAAACATTTGCAATAATGTACTAATAAATGCATTATTTGCTTACACATTACATATAATTGCAACAATTCCCAATTTATAAACGATCATATTCAATTCACGTCATATAAATCCTTTGAAATACTTTTGTGTTCATAAGGACACATTCATCCTTGAACACACCATACATTTCAACATTAGACACATTATTTGTTAGTAGTGTGCCCTAGGCCAATGAACATTTGTGATTCATGTATTAACATTATGATTTGTTAATAATATATTATG
>JANZXV010000008.1:26940096-26954750 GCA_027576455.1 Erythroxylum roigii
CTAATAGAGCAGCTGAGATCCTTGGACATAAGCGTGGTGAAAAGTTTGTACACCCAAATGACCATGTAAACAGATCATAGTCTTCTAATGACACATTCCCAACTGTCAGCATGATATGTATTTTAAGTTTTTTTAAATAAATAAAGTTGTGTCTTACATTCTTACCTCAAGACAGTCCACTGTCTCTGAATGATCCATTCTCAAGAGTAAAATTGAGTGCATATTAAATAAATATTATGCAGAACTCAAATGAAACCATCTATATGAAGTATTTGATCCCTTTTCCTCTTGCTTTGCAGGTGATGCACATCGCAACTGCAGCTGAAATAAATTCAAGATTACTACCAAAGTTGAAAATTTTGCAAAATACACTCCATGCTAAGGTTCAAACCTCATTGACTGAAGTACCAATAGATACATCTGTTGCTTTCTACTGTATCTATTTTATCTTGACTTCTTTTCATTCTGTGCGTGTGGATCTAGCATTTCCACTGTATGGTTGAGTGTAGCATGTCTTTTTTCTTTAAAGTTTTCTCTCAGGAACTCGTATTTGTCCAAACATTTCTACCCTTCAAGCTTCTCCAATTCTTTAGTTTCCTATTGGAATTCTAAGTATTACGATAATCATGTCTCATACTAACTGGGAAGTTGATAAAATGTAAGTTTTACTCATTTATGACACTTCGTTACAATATTGCAAGTCGTAGCATTTGTGGGTGTTTTCCTCATTTTCTCTATTTTAGACGTTTTGGGTGGTTTTGAATCGGTTCTATGTCTAGGGTTTTGATATTTTGGTGTTGGTATTTTGTAATGACTATTGGCTGGCATTTTACCTTTTGTATGATTCCGTGTGTGTGTGTCCTTCCAAGTATGCATATTTGTTTCATCTGTTAAGGTGAAATCATTTCTTCACTTTAATGAAATGAAATAATTTACTTACCATCATGGAATAACTTGTTTTGCTTATTTATCCTGTCAATTGGTTGTAAATCAAGAAAATATCAAACACATTGTGGGTTGTTCATCTTCCATTTTGGACACACGAACTGTAACCCATTTTTCTGTTGTTTTGATTGTTATGTCGGTGGTGAGGAAGTAGAAAATAAATATGGTAATAATACTTTTTGTAGTAAATTGGAGAGGTATATTAAACTTTAATTCTTTTGCTTGCTTGAAATTAATTGTTAAGGTCCACTGCTTTGGTTCTGAAACCTCCAGAAGGAAAGTTTGTTCCTCTCTTGGCCTGCTGTGGGTTGACGTGAGATTTTACTTCGTAAGTTCCACATTTGTGTTGACATTATTTGTCTAAAGAAGGATTGAGTGCTGACACTTTAGCTGCTTGCAATTGTCCCACTTCTATCTGCTTTATTGAGATGTTTAACATTTTTGGACTTCTGATGGATTGCATGCTTCATTCAAGGTTGGATGTTTACATATATGATTACCTCATCAAGCGGAAACTGCATGCCTCTGCGAAGGCATTTCAAGCTGAAGGGAATGTCTCCACAGATCCTGTGGGTAAGACAACTGTCAAACTGAATAGATGCTCAAGTTATAAAAAGATAAAACAGAAGAAATAGCCAAAAGAAATTCCTTACCTTTTGCTCTTTCATTTCCTTAACGTTATTATAATAATCACTTGATTCTTTTTTGGTATAGCTATTGATGCACCAGGTGGTTTTCTCTTTGAGTGGTGGTCTGTTTTCTGGGACATATTCATTGCTAGGACAAATGAGAAGCACTCAGAAGCGGCTGCATCTTATATTGAGGTTGGTTTATAGATTTTTCAATCAATTCAACTTGTCTAAGTTTGATTTGCAGCCATCAATTCTTTGTCTAAATTGGCTGAAACAACTTCTGTTTGACGTCATTAGCTAGGCAATATCTAGTGTTATTTGTAGAAAGAACAGATGCATATGGCTGTCCTAGTGTTTTTTTTTGTTCCAGTTTGGAGGTTACCAAGTGTTTCAATTCACTTCTCTACTTCTGCATGAATATAGGTATCTCTAATAGAAACGAGCTAGTCATTTTTATTAGGACATATATTCAATTGTACGGCATATATTCGTTATGTAAAAGTATAACTTGTAATCTTGCTAAATAAAAATTATGGTAAATGGTAGAGTCAATTGGCTAAGGCTCGGGAATTACAACAGCAACAACATCATCCACATCCAAAACCTCAGCAACATCAGCAGATGCAGATGCCACAGCTTTTGCTACAGAGGCATGCTCAACAGCAGCAGCAGCAGCAGCAACACCAAAGAAGAGATGGGAACCAACATCTGAATGGTGGTTCCATTGGACTTGCCACTAATGATGCATCAAGACATACCACTGCAACTGCAAGTGCTATGGCAACACAAATTTACGAGGATAGATTAAAGCTTCCACTTCAGAGGAATTCCTCTGATGATGTGGCAATGAAGGTGCTAAGTTTTTATGAAGCAAGAAAGATTGGAAGATTTTTTCATTTTTTTGGTGAACAATAGACTTCATTCTTGGATCACTATGGTTTCCTAACATTTCTATTTGCAGCAACGGCTAAGTGACAATGTGGGTCAGCTTCTAGATCCTAATAATGCATCGTTGTTGAAAACAGCATTGGGTGGTCAGCCTCCTGGGTACTCTTCTTCACCGTAGTTTTTATTGCTATGCTTATGGGATATTACATTTTTTTACCATTCAAATTAGTGAAACCTTTATGCACTTTTTTCTTCTTCTTTTTCCCAGACATACACTACATGGTGCACCTGGATGCTCAAGTATTCAAAACCGTAGTCAACAGCTGCCTGTGTCTACCCAGGTAAAGTTGTTTTTGAGTTTAAAATTTAACATGCTCCATTTTTCTAATATAATCTTGTGAAACAGGAGATGAAGACTGAGATGGCTGCAATTATTAATTCCAGGAATGCTGGTTCTGAAGGATCTTTAATGGGAATTCATGGTACTTTCTGTCTAGAAACTTTTCTGGGACAAAAATTTACTTTCCCATTAGGGCCTTCTCTGTTAGATTTATTTGTAAAAATTTGGTATTACCTATTGCTTATGAAAGTTTGATCTGATTTGTGATTGCTAGCTGATGGCATTCCTCACATGCTAGTTTGGTAGGATAAATTTTATTTGTCAATGAAAAATTGTCTTTGTTAAAATTTCATTTGGACTCTGCTATTAATCAAATTTCTGGAGAGAACTATCATGAACTGGAAAATAACCATAAGGTTTGAAAATTTATTGTAGATTAATGCAGTGGTTCATATGGCAATTTTATTGGTGCCAATTTAGGGAGTGAGATTTTTTTAACCTATGGGCTTATGTTTAGGTTTTGCTTTTACATTACTGTAAATATTTGGTTGACTTGTATTTTCAGGTTTAGCGGTGGAATTGAGACCCTTTTCCTCCATACTTTTTTCATAACTCTTAACTGTCTTGTCATTTTCTCTTTATTCCACTTTGTATTTTTTTTTACCTTTTCTGTTTTGGATTTGAAATGCTGTGTCATAGAGAAAAGAAAGGAATCTAAATTTATTGCAAAGGAATCTAAATTTATTGCATTTGTATACCTTAGGATGTTCAATTCATTAATCTTTTCTGTTTTCCTTTTTCTTTCTAGATTTGGTTATCAATGCTTGAATTGTTAATTTGATTACCAAACTGTGTGAAGTACTTATCATTTGAGTTTGCAACTAACTGGTTCTGGTATTTGTATAGGATCCACACAAGGGGGAGACAAATTGACTTTGAAAGGATGGCCTTTGACTGTAAGTTTCTGAAACGATAACTGATTGGGTCATTTAACCTCCTTGAGTGATGCATAGGGAAATTTTAGCAAATTTATTTAAAATATCTTATGCTAAACGTATTTTATTTCATCCTTTTTATTTTTCCTGCATTACAGTTCTGACCTTGGTTCCTTTTTTAGGGGCTGGAGCAGCTTGGGCTCCTTCAACATCCAAGGTTGATGCAGTCTCCACAGTCTCTTAACAAACTTCAACTTCAGCAGCAATTGATGATTCAAGCACAGCAAAACTTGCCATCTCCATCTGTTAATGATTTGGAGCGTAGAAAGCTAAAAATGCTTGTGAATAGCCAGACTATGGCTGTTGGGAAGGATGGTTCATTTAATTCTGCTGATGCGCTCAGTAACATTGGATCACCAATGCATGTTAGTTCTCCTGTAATGTCCCGTGCTGAAACAGATGTGCTGGCTAAGGTACTTATTTCTCTGATGTTAGACTGAGGATTTTTTTCTCCTGTGTGCTTTCTTCAGCTAATTTTCATCATGGATTTGCTTATATGGTTGAGGTTTCCAGTTGCAGCAACAACATATGCAGAACAGTCAACAGCAGCAACAGTACCCACAGCATCCTCTTTCAAGTCAACAATCTCAGAGCTCAAATCAACACCTCGCACAGCAAGAAAAAATTATTGGTTCTGGTGGCATGACTGTTGATGGCAGCATGTCAAGCACCTTCCAAGGAAATGAACAGGTATGCTATATTTAAACTGCTGATTTTCTGATGTCAGCTTTCAAAAGGAAAAAAATAAATGGCCTGAGGGTTGGAATGTCATGTAGGTCAGATTTCTATGACCATCCATTCATCAAAATATTTGGTGCTCGAGTAAAATGTTTGAACACTAAGAAAACTATCAACCTCTTGTATACTTAGACCATATATGGACCTTAAGAAGTTTTCCTTTGACTTTGTTCTTAGATAATTGTTGTTTATTGTCTTTTCTTTTTGTTTAGAAAAGTTCCTTTTCCGGAAATTGGAATTCCTATCTGCATACTTGATGGATTTAATTTCAAATCTGTGGATGCTTCAACCATGAATATTCTGTACTAGTTACATTATTGAAATTAATTTTCTTTGGTTCTCATTTCATTATGTTCTGTTCATTAAAGGCTTCAAAAAGTCAGATTGGGCGCAAGAGAAAGCAACCGGGATCATCTTCAGGCCCTGCCAATAGCTCGGGGACTGGTAACACTGCTGGACCATCTCCAAGTTCTCCATCAACACCTTCTACACACACACCAGGAGATGCTATGTCTATGCCTTTGTCACACAGTGGTGGATCCTCGAAACCTTTGCTTATGTTTGGCTCTGATGGCTTGGGTTCCCTTGGATCAGCTGCAAATGAGTTGGTTAGCAAAATAATTTATCCTCTACGGCATTTTTGACCTTCTAAGTTTCCATTTTTTTATGCTTGCTACTAATATTTTAACCTTTAAATGTGTTGTTTTGTTAATTGATGTAAGATGGGACAAGCAAATATAGTGTTTTCTGAATACCTTGTGCTTACAAAGGGCTTTAAACGTTTGATGTTTCATTTTTGAGATAACTTCAACTATGAAACCTGATGTTTTTAGAGTTTGAAAAGGCAAAATAAGTTGCAATTCTGAAATCTATAATTTCCAAAGCAAGTTGTTTTCTTCATACTAGTATATGTTTGTCAATGATAATATATTTTTAATAAACTCTGGAATTTGTTGCATTTAAAATCAAAAAGGTTGTCCAAGAGAATTTAAATTGATTTGTCCTCAAGTAGATGTGGAGGGAAGTTGATTATTGGCTTCTAATTTACTTCTATACTAATACTGGCAGAACACTCACAAACTTGTGTAATTTTGCAATTTTGTGATAGTTTCTCTGATATCTCATTATGTGATTGGTTGGTAACGAATTGTGGTTGTCATTTACATGTAAAAGTTGGATGATTGAGACTATCAAATGCAGGCTGATATTGATCGGTTTGTGGATGATAAGATTCTAGATGACAATGTAGAATCCTTCTTTTCACATGATGCGGCAGATCCTAGAGATCGAGTTGGTCAATCTGGAGATGTCACCAAAGGTATAACTTCCTTATTAGTCTGACCATGGTATCGTAAGAACACTTAGAAGGTGAAGGTTTAACTAATTAACCCAGTTTTGATGAAATCAGAACAAATTGTTTGGAGTTAAAAAATTACCCAAAACTTGTTCTACCTACCGGTTTTCACTGTATAACTGACTCGTATCAATGATCGTGCCAGTTGGATTGACTGATCTGTTCCATCCCACTAAGCGTTGGTATGGAATAAAGCAAGCAGCCACACCTAGGAAATTGGGATGGAGAGATGATTTTTTCTTTAGCTAAATTGTCAAGAAGGGACACAGGCAAAACTATTTATTAGAGATGGACACAGGTCACTAATTTTTACAGATGATAATTGGGTGTTTTTACCAATAAGATACAATTAGTTGACATTTATGACTTAACAATGTCAAGTAGTCAACAGATGAAGAAAATTTACCAATGGATGCATACTATTAATAGATTTTGTTTGTTTGCATATATTGGCAATATCCTTGATGATTATCTGGTATGGTTTGTGCAACTAATATTGCCAGAGTATGAACATTAATGGTGGTCACTCATAAATCAATTTTCATTTTGCTCATCTTTAATTAGCAACAGTATTTCTCTCTTTAAAATATAGTTTTTGGTTCATGCCCTTTTTACACAAATTTCCAATATTTTTTATATATTCTGTATCTGGCTATTAGAGCTTGACATTATTTCCAAGACAGGTATTACATTTTCAGAGATCCGGCATATTCCTGCAAGTACAAGCAAAGTTGAATGCTGTGACTTCTCATCAGATGGAAAATTGCTCGCTACTGGTGGGCATGATAAGAAGGTAACTATTGTATATATGCGAGTCTGCTGGAATGTCATAAATGCATTTAAAAAAAACTGGTGCAGGATATGTTAAATCCTTCTTCAAACAAATCTTTTTTTTTAATTGTCATTGTCATGGTCATGTACTACAGGTTACATTGTGGTGTGCAGAGTCTTTTACAGCGAAGTCTACCCTTGAGGAACATTCTCAATGGATTACTGATGTTCGTTTCAGCCCAAACATGTCAAGGATTGCTACATCTTCAGCTGATAAAACTGTTAGGGTTTGGGACACTGATAATGTTAGTAATATTGGTCTACTTATAGTAGATTTTAACAAACATTTGTTTTTGCCTGCAAACAGTAGAATTTTGAAATTAATCTACTGTATGATTGAAGGATTCCATAATATGATAACTGTTTATCTTCAAATGGTACATAAATTGTACAACTGTTGTGGAACCATGAGCCAGTTCTTCTGATGCCTCTTCTTTTCTAGTTATAAAACTTCATTCTAATTTGCAGCCTGGCTTTTCACTCCGTACTTTTTCGGGACATTCCACAACTGTTACGTCTGTAGACTTCCACCCTACTAAAGAGGATTTCATCTGTTCCTGTGATAACAATAGTGAGACGCGCTACTGGAATATAAAAAATGGCAGCTGCCCAGTGGCGATCAAGGTATAGAATGTATAGTACTCCTATCTTGGGAGGAATAATATATAAATTTGAGCCCATAGTATATCACAGTTAAGTTTTTTCTTGACTTTTTTAATATTACAGTCTGGGGCTACCCTGATGAGATTTCAACCTCGATTTGGGCGTATCCTTGCAGCTACTTGTGAAAATTTGGTAACTATTTTTGATGTTGAAACCTCAAGTAGCAGGATTAAATTGCAGGTTTGTAACTTCTGGTTATTGTTCCCTTTTAGGTTTTTCATTTAAACTCGGAAGACTTTTATTGGATTTGCATGTTAAAGCCCACTTTAAATTGGTGAAAAGCAATCAAATGATAGATTGTTACGCATGCTTCAGTGATTGTAAAGTTCTCACATTATTGTAGTTTGTGCGCATTGCAATTGTGATTGGAGCTTATAGTTTTTAGGTTTCAATTTTGGCTTTTGCTAATACTTGAGTTGAAATTTTTGCCGGGTGCTTCTTTTGCAAATAGAAATTACTATGAACTAGTTGTTTGGTCTAAGAGTCCACCCTACTGTCAGTGCCTTTTCAGGTTAAAGTCTTGGGATTGAATCTCACATTAGTAAGTCGCTTATGGACATTTTTAATTGCTAGTGAGGGTGAGATGGAGTTTAAGAAGGGAGGGTTATGAAGATTTTGCAGTTCAAATTGGCCTAATGGGAGAGAAAATTAGTATTGTACAGTTATATTCTGAATTTGGAGTTATTTAATGTGCTTTCTGCCGCTATTATGTTTTTAGGTCTTGTATTCCTCGTTTTTTAATGGCTTTTGTATTTCTTTACATGAGAGGGTACTATCGGCACAAAATAGTAATTTTCCAAAACTTCTTTATTTGTTGCTGCCCATGATCCTTCATTTGGTCTGCATAATTAATCTAAATCTACTTCCTTCTCTCAAAGCATCTTTCTTCTGGATCTAACCTGGCTTGATCACTGCTCAAAAAGCAGCTATAATCCACTTCTTATTTCCTAACATGTTCTGAATTTCAGGTTAAAAGCCTTAGAACATTAAAAAACCTATGTTAGTATTCCAAATGAGTTTGCATATGAGATTGAGATGTATTTGTGAAAATTAGAGGATTTCTATCATGTTTTTTATCCTTTGAGTATACATGGAAGTTCTCCATAAGATTCTTATCTTGTAGTTGTATACTACTTCCATATCGTTCACATGAAGTGGCTGACCCAGTATTTTGTTTTTCCATCTTGCTAATTATAGGGCCATAAAAACCCTGTCCATTCTGTATGCTGGGAACCTTCTGGTGAGTATTTAGCATCTGTGAGTGATGACTCGGTGAGATTGTGGAAGATTGGCTCTGGCGGCAAAGGGGATTGCATTCATGAGTTAAACTGTTCCGGAAACAAGTTTAACACTTGTGTCTTCCATCCAACTTACCCTTCTTTATTGGTTGTCGGCTGTTATGAGGCAAGTTATCGCTACTTTGCTTTACACCATATAGCTTTGCAACTGATTTTGCAACATAACATTAAGTTCAAATATCCAGTCCATATCTTTTCTCAATGAACTGAAATTCTCAGCAGCTTGCAACTTGACTTGTGAGAATAATTTAGGGATAATCTTTATTTCCTTTGTGTGTGACAGAGAAAGTAGGAGTTGTTATGTACATGGAATTGGTTTAGTGTTGTCATACTCGTTGGACTTGACACATTCTGAAATGCTGTTTTCAGACTCTGGAACTTTGGAGCATGGCTGAAAACAAAACAATGACACTGACTGCTCATGAAAAACTAGTGTCATCCTTGGCAGCATCAAGCGTTACCGGTGTGGTAGCTTCTGCTAGTCATGACAAGTGCGTTAAGCTCTGGAAGTGAATGATTGCTGACCATTGCCTTACTATGAATTGGTTTAGAGGTCTTGCACGATTGTTTGATGTTCATATTGACCAACTGCTACAGCCTATGTCTATCTAGTAGGAGTACAGGGTTTCTTAGGTTTTGTTCATTTCGTTTCCGCACACTGTAACTAACCGCATCCCCGGTTGAGGGTTAACCGCAAAACTTGAAGTTTTGTGCCAAACCTAACTTGTCTAGTAGGGAAAAACATGGTAGAAAATATAAAATAAGAGCACAGGAAGACCCTTGAAAGTTCCAGAAATTGTAAATTCTAAACGTTAAATGTTTAGTAATATGTTGTGAGATGTACGCTCATTATTCAAGTGTTATATAGCCCTTTGCAACCCCAGTTTGGCAAGTGAAGGATGTGAGGCTTTAGAGCGATGTCCTGCTCCTGCAGTTGATGTTTTATGGATTCATATTAAAGTAACTCGTCCTACATATTGGTACTGTATAACTCGTTCTATGGAGGCTAAATTATGCAACAGCCAAGAAATTAATTCACTTCAACACGGAGACAACAACAACAGGGGGAAAAGGTGTCATATCTTTATATGCTCCAAGGCATTGGTCAATTCTGCTGCCACTACATCAAGGTATTCTTTCCATGTAACTGGCCGGTACGGTAGAGGATGATTAGAGTCGATCAACTTTGTTGGTGGTGATACCTTAATGTCCTTGGGTGGGCTATAGAAGTATGCAATGGATATGCGGTGGTGTTTCCCGTTGACTACCGCCTGATGCAGTGGATTTTTAAAACTTCCACCGGAGATGATATGCACTAGGTCCCCAGTGTTGACTACAACTGCGTTTGTGAGTGGATGTACAGGACCCCACCCACAGTTTTCTTTATGAACTTGGAGGCCATTGGTGCTGCAGCTTTGGAGAAGCAAAGTGAGCAGCTGAGAGTCTGTGTGAGGAGCTAAGCCCATTGCATGACCTGGGTCTGGACACACTGGATAGGAAATTCAATTGCAAGATATGTGGCGGTGGTTCATTACCTTCACTTTTGGGCTTGAACCATTTCACTTCTTGTTGTGTCAAGCCCAAGGACTCGATCATTAGCCCAATGATCATCTCAGACAGTTTTTTCATTTCTTGCTGGTAATCTTCCATTACATAACTGCAAGCAGATACCCAGAAGATGGTATGTATAGAATCATAAAGGACACGGCACTGGGAATAACAAAACAGTTAAAACATAAACTGACCATTTAGACACAACTGGCTATAGGCTTACACTTTTTCATGTTGTCGAAGTAGCTGTCAAAGAGGGAGATGCATAATGCCGCTCTCTTAGACTGCCAGGGCATGTGCATGTATATATAATTTCAATTGCTAACTACCAAAGCTCATAATTTTATAAGCAAACAAGAATAGTTCATCGACGAGGCTGGCTTTTATCAAACTGGTAAGAGGTGTGCAACTTTACCCAGTTGGCTGACTATAATCAGTTACTTTAATGAATTAAACACTGCTTCTAGATTAGCCCACAACTAAATAACTACGAACAATTGATGTAATCATTCCCAGCTCATGCAAAATTTGACCTTTACTGCCTTTGTACAAGGCCAATGTGCCCAATTTCCCTAACTCTTTTCGTCCGGACAATGGAAAAATATTGGAGTTCTTAAAAAAATTGGACAATTGTCTTATGCCAGAATTTTGTTTCCACGTTAATTTTAGATCAATTCACACCATGCCATGTCAAATTCGCCCTACATAGATAATAACCAAGTGAAGCCTCATTACCAAAAAACGGCACTAAATACCCTAATTGACGTGGCAAGCACGAGGAAGGCTACACAGTGTTCATTCTAAGGGACATACGTGGTCATCCGGCCAAAGTTGGATAACATTCTTCAGCACCTCCAGTTTGAATCCCAAATCAAAATATAAACACAATGAGTATATTTTGGCATAAATATGTGTAAAGGACTAAATATGTGTGAAGGACTAAATTACAGTGCCTCTTAACTGGTAGCGGCATTATTATTGTCGTAAACTTTCTTACATGACATAGCCCATGTAATATGCTATTTCGATTAAGGTATTTTGTAATGTGCTGTATACTTATTTTATAGAGTATGCTCTAATTATGATATATTAGAGTAATTTAAGCATTTAAATGTATTATTGAGGTTATAGCAGAGATCATCGATAGATCAGAGATAGTTCTGAACTTGACCGAAAATTTTTCAAATTTTTTTCGAAAACTCTGAAAAAGCTACGGAATGAGTCCAAATAACCTTTAAAAGGCCCAAAATGTACTTTGGAGATTTAAGTGACACTTTTGAATGAAATATGGATGATTTCGAACACATTTAGTAATTTTCGAATTTAATTCGAATTTTTTTTCAGGTAACCAAAAAAGTTACCGAATAATTTTGTAATATGATGAAAAGCTCCAAAATTAGGATCATAGTGCCCAGGGACTGAAGCGGGTCAAAACGAACGTTGTTTGAATAGAATTCGGGTAATCCAAAATTATTGGACTAAAATGCCCTTTTTGGAAAATAAGAGGTATTAGTGATTGTAAACCTATTTGAAAATTTTAAAAGCATCAAATCAATAAGTATTTACCCTAATTAGAGTATTTCATGGACAATTTGAGGATAAGATGGTTGTGGAATATTTCAAATCTTAATTTGGTTAGGAGGTGAATTAAATTCATTAAAGGGGCAAGATGGTCTTTTTGCAAACCAAATGCATCCAAAATCCATATTGCATTACATGGGAATATTTCCATGAGATAAGCAAGCATTAATGGGTTTGGAAAGTAACTAATCAAAAGGTGACAAGTGACATGGGTTAAAGTGTAAATATGTGAAGTTTTGGGTAAAGGTGTAAATGTAAGAAGTTATTAATGAAAATGGTGCAAAAAGTGCAAATAAGCAAAACGTTATCTCTTTAAAGAAGGCGTGGTTGACTATTGTTGGAAGAAGGAAGGAAGGAAGAGAGAAAAAAAGAAAAGAAAAGAAAAGAAAAAGGAGAAGAGGGAGAAGTGATCCAAAGAGTTTTTCATGCTCTTTACCTCCAATCAAGCATCCAACAAGATCCCATAGCCATCCAAGTGAGGAGGAGGAAGAAAATGAGTTGGTAAGCTTAATAGTTTTGTTGCAAATTTGGATTTGTAGGGTTATAGTTTAGATTTGGTTTTGACGGTGCAAAATGCACCCTTATGATATGAAGGTTTTATTGCATTGGAAGTGATCAGGAGAAGAAAATAAAGAAAACTAGTGGGTGGAACCTTGGTCAAATTTGGTCATTTCCTAAAGTGTTTTATTTTGCCATTTGATGACTTAAGATTAATGAATGACATTAAGAAGCTAGTTTAATGATGAAAGAATGGAAGAAAAACAATGGAAATGATTAGAGGAAATTTCTGCTATGGATAGGGTTTTTAATGTGATATGATCCAAAATTTTATTTTGATGTTGTATGATGTTCATAGCATGATTTTGATGCTAATGAAGTAAAGAAATGAAAAAAAATTGATTTGTAATTGGTTTTGGATGAAATCCGACCAAGGGTGCATGATTATGTAAAATTCTATTAATGAGATTTTATAGCTTAAATGTGTGTATTAAAATTTCATGGAAGTGATTTGGAACTGTTTTAAGTGTCAGAAATCAAATGGAATTGAATTGAAAAAGTTTAACATAAAATATGTTAAGTTTAGCCTTAAGAGCATTTTTGGTATAAAAGTATGGTTATGATGTAATGACCATGTGAATGTGATTAAGGACGGTCATTAAGTGTGTATGTGGCATTGGAATTATTAAATGAAGTGTTATGTTATTATGTTGAAAAAAAAGAATATGGAGTGTATGTAGAAAGTAAAGAAGTTGAAATGCTATATCATGTATTTGGTTGAAACATATGTAATATGTTAAGGAGTTGAATGTATTTCTATTAGGTTTTTAGATCAAAAAACGAAGCCAACTGAAGGATTTCAAAGTGGTGAAGGAAACTTGCAAGTTATGAGTGTATTTTAATTGTTGTATATGCATAAATTATTTGCAAAGGAATTGATAACTTCTGATTTTAATTTGTATGATTATGAGTTTTATGTGAATGATACATTATAAGTGAATATTGCGAGTATAAGTTTATATTTTAACAACATATGAATTGAGTTTAAAAGTTGAATTTCATACGATTTGAAGTTACATTAATATTATGTTATTGGTTGATAAAAAAGAAATATTTTTTAGCCTATGGTACATTATTAGGTTTTATATGTGTTATTATACCGAAGTATAGCAGTTAACCTAATGCAGGTAAGCGATGTAGAACCAGCTTCTTAACTAGTAGTTAACCAATTCCCAGTAAGTGATGTAGGACCAGCTCTGTAACTATTGGTGTATAGTGGTTAACCTAGCGCTAGTAAGGGATGTACAACCATTTCTGTAATTAGTTGCAGTTAAGCGATGCAAAACTAACTCCATAACTACCGATGTATAACGATTAATTTAGTGTGGGCAAGTGATGTAGAACCAATTCTTTAACTAGTGGTTAACTATTCGCCGGTAAGCGATGCAGAATCAGCTCCGTGACTTTATGCTTAAGGGTACTATATGACAAAGAAATTAGTGATGGGCTATGTCGTGTAAGAAAGTTTATAGCAATAATAATGTCGCCACTATTTATTTTTAAAAGTAATTTGAGAGACATCATATAATACTAATTCTAATGGTTGGTTTATTTTTAGTATAATAGTTTTTAAAAAACTTATTGCCATCACAATTTATTGTTTAAGGAAAAAGGTAAAAGGAAAATGGAAACTTTTATATTATGAGCTTAATTTGAAATAACGTTTCGAAATAGTATTTCAAAAAAATTGAAATTGTGCTTTACGAAATGTTATTTATTACCAAATTTTATGATGCATGAATGAATTTTTATAGCGATTATTTTACCATGTGCTTTCTTATTGTATGAGAATATTTCAGTTATGTTGTTATGAAAAGTTTAATTTTCAATAAAATGATTAACACTCACTAAGTTCGTTTAGTTAACCCCAATTTTTATGTTTTTAGTACATGAGCTACAGTAGCTGGGATCCAACCACAGAATTAGTTGTATCATTGAGTGCTAATGTGCTTGTGTTATTTTGCTATGTATGTGTTTTCATGAAATTGGCTTAGTTACTTGTATATATGGTTTAAATTATTTTGGAAAGGATTTAAAAGTGTGTTCTTGTAATATTTTTTGGGATTGTAAAATGTTGAGAATTATTTGTTTGTGGTTGTTTGTGATGTGGTGAGGTCCTATTTCAGAAGTTGAGATGATATATGTGTTGGAGTTATGTAAATATAGTGCCCTAGAAAGCAAGTGTATTTACATATAACTTAATTTTTCTTCTAGTTATAGTTTTGTAATGAAAATATTTATTATTAATGAAACAAAAGAGTTTGGTTTTATTTGTGTGAG